>VZTB01014216.1:662326-956547 GCA_013397245.1 Thryothorus ludovicianus | reverse complement strand
AGCCCTGCCCGCGCCGGCAGCCACCGGCGTGAAACGCTGACGCGGGAGCGCGGGGCTCTGCGGGGCTCTGCGGGGCTCTGCGGGGCTCTGCGGGGCTCTGCGGAGAGCTGTGTGCCCGGCTGGCCGAGCGGCCAGCACGGCGCTGCGCTGGACCGCGGTGGGCACAGAGCATCCCCCCCGCGCATCCAGCAGGCCCTGTGGCACACAAAATACACCGAAGAGACAAATTGTGCCCGACCTGCTCCGTGGTGCAACGACCGGGGCCACAGCGCAACCCTTGCCCCACGAAGCTGTGAAACACCTGCCCAGCCTGACCTTCAGAGGCTGATACGAGACCTCACATGCACCTTGCCACACCACACAGTGACCTTCAGGCACGCCCAAGGACCACACCTGCTCTACTGGATACAGCAACACACGGAGAAGCCCACCGCCCCGATACAGTGACAGTCCACACCATTCAAGACACGATACAGTGAGGCCACACAACCTGCATAATGGGATGTGACGCTGTGCAGCGCTCCCCAAATACCTGCTATTCTGCCAAGTACACTTTTCTGTGCTACTTGGTAACCTGCCTCTTACCTACCACTAAATCACATACAACATGGTACAAATCCTCAACACCATCACAATCAAAACAGAACAATCTACCCACAGATTACTGAAAATCGCTGTAAAGCAAAGGCAGTATAAAAATACCTCTAAACCACAGCATGACATCACACAGCACGAGGGGACTATTACTGCAGTAGAACTGCCCCACCAGTTCACATTAGCATTCAAACAGGCAGTGCAAGCCCTTTGCTGTGTGATGTTGCCAAATGACAGTACCAGAGATGTTGCAGTGGAAGTGGGCCAGAACAGCATGAGCTGAAGGTTGAACTGAAGAGAGAGCTTTTGGGATGAGATGAGGACAGAGCCACATAAACTCCAGCAAGTAGAAAGTTCATCCTGGTTCCTTAGGAACATGCACAAGTGGTGTGTGGAACTTATGCAGGTGGCAAATAATTCCTCTTTGCCTTTTCAAACCCAGAAGTGTCTGCCACTAGCCCGCAGCATTTCAGAGCAAATCACAGGGAAATTATCTATTAAGGCATATACAGAACTGCTTTCCCTAGGTGTGTATGTCTATTTGCATGTGCAAGTGAAGAAATGTGTGTCCCATATGCTTTGAGCCATAGAAAAACTACTTTCTTTTCCCTCCAGGAGCAAAGAAGCAATACAAAGAAACAGGAATTTTCTGCTTCTTCAGAAAACACCGCGGGCAAAGCAGCACAGCTTGTAGGCCGGAAACACCTCCAGAGTGGCTAGGACAGTGCTGGGGACAGCTGAAAGGTTCCCCGGAGTCAGCCCATGTGGCCGTTTTAGACACACCACTGTGTCCCTGCCGGCTCAGCCCCAAGCCAGCTCACTGCTGATGCCCAATAGCAGAGCAGAGCTCAATGGTTTCTTGTGGGTCAGCACCACTGTAAAGCATTCATCGTGCTAAATGGGCGTTCCTGCCAACGGCTGGAAGGACCAACAAGTCAGATAGGATACCAAAATGATTCACATGAAAAAAAATCAAGGAGGAGAAAGATGAAAGCCTGTGTATAACTCCTAGCTAGTTCTCGTAAGGAGGGAGCAACAGCTCCTCACATCTTTCTTTGCTCCTGAGAAATGATAAGGGGGAGCAGTCCCACACAGCAGCCTCAGAGCTGAATCAGAGGGAGCAGGAGTTCAGGGCACTCCTCTAGTTCAGCTGTGTATGTGCTGGTTGGAAGCCTGGGTCTCTGTGCTTGTATGGTTTTGGTTACTTAGGCTAATAATTGAATGTAAAGGCTTCTCTCTCTCTTTCTCTCTCTTTCTCCCTCTCTGTTTATAAGCAAGTCTGACACACTGAGGAAAAAACGTGGTATGATTTTCTTTTTCCTCAAGCTCTGAAAAGTGCAGGTGATATGCACTGTAACTGCTGATGGGTAGAGCTTGTTGACAGAGAAAGTGTGTTGTGTTAGACCAACTGATACATCTGAAAAAAATTAAAACACTTTTTCCCCCTACACCGTATCTGAAGCATAAGCAGCAGGTTTCAAAGTGTCTATGATTAAACTATAAGGACCTATAGATGCTCCAGAAAGAAAGGAAATAAAAGGTTGTCTTTAAATGTGTGTGCTTAGTATCTTACAGAAACTGAGGTTGTATTTAATTATCACACATCAACAAGGGGGAGTGAGAAAAGGTTGTAGAGGAATCACCAGTGTGTTTACTGTCTGCCAGTGTTTGTTTGAAAGTTATGCATGGTACTGCTAATAAGACATTATTGTGTTCTGGGTGAATTACACATTTGTTTACGCTGAAACAGTCTGAAAGTCTTTGAAGCCATCTGGTAACAATTAACACCTACATATCAAGGTTTTACCTGTAACTATCCCTGGGACTTCAGTCTGCACAACTTTCTGAAAAAAAAAAACCCTTTCTTCTATCGGAGAGTTGGCAATGATATTTTTTTCCTCAGGGATGAGGAGCCCTTTCCCAAAAGTTCCTCCAATGTGACAAGAAAAGCTGTCATATTTGCACAGCTAAGAAGCCAAGTATGGGAGGACCAGGAATGTTGAACTGGAATTCAACTAAAACACATCTTAAGAAACTACAGCATGAGTTGCAATATGGTGAAAGAGAGAAGAGGGTAATTTTTACTTATCATATCCCTTCATCATTTGCTCCTGCATGAGGTCATCAGGAATCGTGACCAAAAAATATTTTCCTGGAAAAAAAATACCTCATGGACTTCTGTGAGCTGAGGCTTCTAAATCCCAAAGCTCTAGACCCACTTCTTGTTGGGCACACAAAATCTCTAAGAATCAAATCATCAGTTTCTCATCCTTATGTCCAATTTAAACTTACTCAGAGTAAAATACAGCAACTTTCAAAACTGACTAATAATGAGGTCTTGTTTTTACTATGCTTTTGTGCATTTAAGAGGACCTGCCTGTTTGGTTCTGCAACAAAAATCTAAGCCGTATTTCATTCAAAGTAGATCATCATCCAGCTAACACTGCAAGCAGCATAAACTGGCTTTGCCCCCCAGAGGGGGACTTCTGCTCCCTCCTGGCCCCAGCTGTTTGTTCCCATCCATTCCTTTTCATGTGCCAGCATGCACAGTTGTAGGTCTGTGCACTGAGATGCTGTGAAAATTAATTTTTTTGCCAGATTAGCTTTCAGCCAAATCAGTTCTGCAGAAACCAGAAAATCAAGATAAATCAGAACTCAGTTCTGTAATGGGGCATAAAGCCTATGCTGGCCCAAGGGAGAACATGACACAGCAAGACAGCAGCCTTTTGCTTTTGATTTATACCAGGTTACAGTACTTTGTAGGCAGCCTGGTTGTGAGTTTCAGATACAAATACATATTCATGAGATAATATTCATGACATTCGGGTATCAGTTTCATGAGAGGGGGTGAGCAGGTTTAACAACTCATTGTCACTGAGGGTTACTACTCTTGCCTTCCTTCCTTTCCATGATCCTTTCCTACCTGATGCTTCTTGGATATCTCCATGTGCCATTTCAGTGCATCAGTCTGATAGAAAACTAACCCAGGAAAAAGGAAAACATTGTTTTCTGCTTTGTTGGCAAGCAAAGGCCAAGCAGGGAAGGTTCTGACACATCCCAGAGCAGGCTAGAGGGCAAGGGCAGGGCCCAACAGCTGGGAACAAGAGAGTGGACAGGCTCCTCACTTTCATCAACCACAGTAAGTTCTTTACCGTTGACAGAGCTTAGCTAATTTCGTGCTCTTTTCAAGTGAATTTGTCCTACATCTGACTGGTCTGATGTCCCCTCTGGCTCCACACGGAATTTGGGCTGTCAGATCTGTACATTCAGTTCCTGAGCTCCTGAGCATTGAATGGGAAACTCCTCAGACACCACAGGAGGTGCTGACCCAGTATAAGCTCTTTACAACATCGTCACCCCTTACACTGGGTCAGCCCTCCACGGGAGAGCACAGGGCTCCCATCTGACCTGTGGTGTTCCACAGGACAGCAGCGTGGTCACTGCTCCGTGCCTGATGGGGTCACGTTGGCACTGCTGGCAGTGTCCTGCTGGGCAGAGGCTGTGCCAGTAACGCAGCCCCATTAAGACCCCTGCCCTCCCCACACTGGCACTGCATTAGCACAGTGCGAGGAGTAGAATTTAAAACTTCTGTAATCATATTTTTCCAAGTTGAATGGCTCTTACACTTTCTCTGCTGTAACTGGAAATTGCCATAAGGATAATCAGCACTTTGCTTTTATATCTGTGAGGCTTTATCTAAAGATCCCAAAACAATCAGCAATTGTCAGTGAAGATTCGCAGTCACTGTGCCAGCAGACATGGATTAGTTAAGCAACCATGCTTAAAAACACAAAGGAATTTTTCCTACTTTTGCTGCTAACAAGACAACACAAGTGTTGACCTTTAGTTTTTGGCTCTCAGCAGTGTCTCCTTCCTACACCATCACCCATTAAGCATTTAACTGTTTGACATCAGTAGCCAGGGCTGCCAAAGGAGATGCTCCTGGAGCACTATTGGCTCAGCTCCTTTTCTCTCATTAATAAGCCATGTAAGAGGAATACATTCAATCTGAATTCAGGAACTTGAAAAAGTCCTAGAAGAGCCTTAAGGTGTTATTATTGCAGGTATGTTTTGTTTGGAGGTTTCAGAAACTAGAATGGATTTGGAGATGCAGTTGAGCCAGATGAAAAGAAAATAAAAAATGTTATCATTTAAATCAATCTCATAATCTCTAGAGATCTGGTTTGTGATTTTTCAAACTTTTTTTCTGGTAACACAGTAAAATTATTTGTTTGCTCCTTACTGAATATTGTTACCAGTAAACCCTTCAATTACTAAAGGCAAAAAGGGTCATAATTTCTACTGTTTATATTTTGCATTTCTCCTAGCTTGAATAATGAAAATCAATAAAACCACTTTCACTGCCAGGTCTCTGTGGTACAATGTTGGTGAATAAAGGGAAAGCAAACTAACAAATATTCTTTGAAACTGTGGTAGAATTTTAAAAAATACAATATAAAAGATCTGTTTACAATCTATATAAAATCAGGCTCTTGCTAAACCTGAACCTACTTTAAAGTTGAAATAAAAAGTAAAGAAATTGTGAGACTTGCAAAGCAAGACGATTCTCAGTTTCCATTCATGATGCCACCCCTAGTTCACCTTGGATTTTCTTTCTGCTCATATAACTGTATTGATTTAGCTCGAGAAATACTTTTTTTTTAATACCTGTGCATTATAAGGACCTGAAAGAAGAGCATGCTTGAATATCCAGTACTATACCCCCTGTAATATCAAAATAAAAGTCTGGAACCAGATGGGAGAAATCCACATTCAGTTAGCCGAGGTGGGCTGCAGATGAGAAGGGATCCCTGCTCCCTGCTGGGGCTCTGGGACAGGAACGGGAGCGCTGGCCCAGCCCTGAGCCATCAGCCGGGCTGCACCAGACCCTGCTGGGAGAACCTGGGCATCCTCCAGTGCCCACGGGCACCAGGGGTACCCGGCAGTGGGGGCACACCTGCAAGAGAAAGGGCTGAGAGCAGGAGAGCTGAGCACTGAGGACCAAACCCCACCCCACGGTGTGGAAAGGAATGTTTTGCTCATCGGATAATGATTTGTTTACAGTTAATTAGGCATAAGAGTTGTTGATAACAAGCTCTGTTTACGGTGTGGGCAGGAGATGGCTCTGTCTAAATAGGTCCAAAGGTATTAACATTCTTAAAAGTTTGGCAGGTGTAGAAATTAGTCCCTCAAAAAAACCAAAGGTACGTTCAGAGAAATCCAGAGGGGAAGGAAAATTTTAATAAAGCCCTAGGGGAGTTTTATGTATAAAAGTTACATGTTTAAAGACTTCAAAATAGTCCTCAGCCACAAAGTTATGTAAACACCTCAGTGATACAATCTCTAGGACATATATAGAGAGAAAGAAAAGCCTTTTGAAGCCAACTTAAAAGCATAGGTGGATATAATTCTAGATTTCTTTTTTATTTGTGTTCACATATCTCAAAAGAATCTTACTCACTGTTTTCACTTTGACAACAAATTCTGCTTCTCTCCAATCTCCACCTCATTTGGCAGGAAGGGTGATTTTGTGGTTCATGAGCAACAAACGCTAAGGTCCCATTTATCACTTCATCAGAGTTTCATTCTTGCTCTGTGATGTCCCTTGCTCAGGATCAACAAAATGTTTCTCCAGGACATCCAAGAAGGATCAAAGTCCTCTTCTTTTCTGCAATAGCACGGAAAGACAAAGCACTCTGTGGAAGACATGTTTTGTGATAGGCAATTTTATCAGGCAGTGAGATGGTAGAGAGCATACCCAGCTCTGGACTCTCCCTAATTCTCTGCGGTCGCCTAAACTACAAGCAGAGGTTTATTAACTCAATGATAATATCAGCTGTGTATTACCACCTGGGATTTGGTCTGAGCGACCTCTCCCTGACAGTCTTCCTCATGTCCTGGTGGAAAAATGTACAAACAGGTATATGATAAGTTGAGGTTATGCAGGGCACACAGGCTGCCCTGAAAATCACTTAGGCTTAGCTTTTTCCTCATAGGGATTTGTGGACAAAAATCTTTAACAGTTGCACATGAGGAATTCTTCTCTTGAGCTAGAGAAGAAAACAAAGGTTCAGCCCTTTACTAGTGGACTGATCAAGGAGATTTAGGTTGAGATCCTGGGGTCTGTCAAATTAGTTCTGATACAGAACATCTTGTGTTTAATACGTGTTCTAGAGCCTGTGTCCATGGGATGCTCTAATGTCCTGTGGCAGCTTTATAGCGATGATTTTCTCTCCTGACACAGACACGGTCACCCTTCCTTAGGAGAGGGCTGCTCACTTCCCAGGGTGGTTTGGAACTGGGGCACAGCAGAGCTACATTTGCCTACTGATCTGAGCGAGGGGGTATTACACTGGCTCTCTGTTCTTCCCACCCTAAGGCTACTCCTGTAGCAAGGCAATTTATTCACTTCTCCTTACTCAAAGCTGTGCCTAAAGGCACAATATTGCCTTTGATTATCCAAGAGAAAAAAGTGAGCTTTCAAGGGCCACCACTGGCTTCTATTTAATAGTATGTATTTTCTAGATTCTGTTTACATCTAGCTTTTAACGCTCATTTATTTTCCTTTGGGTTTCATTAGTTGTTTTTTGTTTCATTTTAATTTTTTTATTTGCAGCCATTGCTTGTGACTGCTAATGGCAACATCTATATGTGTTGTAATCTGGCCAGTATGTATAATTTTACTTAATATATGTGATTTTTAAATGTCTATTTCAGCACAAAATCCATGGGAAGACCATTTACATCACAGCTAAGGTGCAGGCTTTTAAAAAGATTCTCATCAATTCTCGGTTTTCTGTTTGCTTTCTCTTGCCTTTTCCCTTTCCTCCTTTCAAGCTATTTTATACTGTCCGGTCATATGAGCTACAGATGCTAGAAGTTTTTACCCGTTCATTCCTCAATGCTGAAAGATTTGCACTAAACATGGAAAACCTGTGGACTCCTAGGCCAGATCAGCCTTGGGGGATCTCAAAGGGAGAGGAAATTTTAGTCTCTGAGATCACAAATCAATCTCTAGCAACAGGGCAGGGAGGAGGGAGGACTCAGTGGAAAGAGACGCTGTGCCTGTTGCCAGCTGCATTACCTTCAGCCGCGGAAGGAGGAGGGTGTGTAAGTGTCTGTTCCCCTCCCCTGACCACAAAGGATTTATTTAAAATGCATGCCAGAAGGAGGATTAGAGCAGAGCCCTCCCTCCTTTCCTTTGTTCAGGAGGAAGGGAGCATAGCCCTTGGCTACTGGAGTCTGGGCTCTCCTACTATTCACAGCCTCCTTCTCTTTGCCATCCTCTTGTACTTTGCCATCACTTTTGAAAAGGATTGCTTGATATTCCAAGAATGATACTACGCTTCACAGGAGTATCAGTCTCCAGCCTGCTCCATAAATTGTGCTCTACTTATGTAGGCTGTGCCTACAAAACTATCTGGGTCAGGCATGCACAGCAGCCTGCCTTGCCTTTAATGTTTTACCACAGACAGTCCCTCGCATGATCCTTTTTCCAGATGGTCCCTAATCCTTGAACATATCCAAAATCCTTCAGCTATGATTTCTTGATCTCTTCAGCAACAGATATTTTTCTTTAGTGTATACAGTACATAATGTGCTTTCTGTTTCTACAGCTCTTTGCAGTATTTCCCAAAAGCATTTCGAAACCTCCATTCTTTTCCATTGTATTCCAGCTTTCACACCCAAGGCAACAGCTGAACACCAGCGAGCCAAGCCAACAGCGTATCAGCCTGACTTATGGTAACTGATGCACACCTTTCCTTCCAAGAAGCAATTCATTTATGCAGATGTTTTCTCCAGCTGTTTTTGGAATAATCACAGATTTATTGAGGAGAAAATCTAAACAGCAATGTTCTCCCTCTTTCCCATCATAATTGGTTTCTGCTGATGAAACCTGAGCTTCCCATGCACCATTTTTCTCCCCATCCCTCTGGGGTTTTTACCCCAGTGCAGCAAATCTACAGCCCAAGCACTCCCTTCATTACCAGGTATGGAAAGAGTGCATCCATGCATCAGCAAGGGTTTGAGCTGCCTCTGGGGTGGGTGAATCTGCTTCCTGTGGCTCCAGCTGGGCCTTGGTAACCAGCATGGACACGCCTTTGTGGCTGCAGTGCAGTGCTCTCCTCGGAGGTCCTGTGGCCCCGGTGGAGGTAGCAGCCTATTAACAGTAGGATGAGTAATGAAGCAAATACTGCTGAGGCAGTTGGTACTCTCACGACTGGGTTTGGGTAGAACATGGCCTGTAGACAAAAGAAAGCTTTTCCAGGCATCATACTCAGTATTTTGGATGACAGATTAATCTTCCTATTAAAAAAAAAAATCCTATCAATAGTTAAACTTGCTCTTATTTTCTCTAGGGCTTGAATTCAGCCCTGCATATTTACAACTACTCAGCATTCTGGCTGCAAAGTGTATTTTGTTGCTATTTGTGTAGTATCCAATATCCTGTCTTTTGTATTCTCACCTCCTTCCCCTTTCTTTCCAAGAAGCCAAATAACATATTCTCCTGACAAGCATATAATTATTTAGTTATTGCACTGTTTTATGATTGCATTGTTCGTAATTGCTCAATATTGCAAGTGATTTATTAGTAATTGCAGAGTCTTTCAGATCTGTCTTCAGTGGGAGAACAAATAGCACCTTGCGTCAATAGACATCAAAGTCTTCAGGAGGGATTTTTCTTTAATGATCTCTTTTTAAACTATCTTTCCTACTGCACCCCTGAGGGCCAAAGTTTCTTTCTCTCTTTACACAATAACTTGAAGTTTCACTCCTGCCCTGCAGTGGAAAAATACATTACATCAGTCTTTGAATAGGATTTTATTCTGTAGTCTGGCTATCACCGTTCTGTAGTTTCATCTGCATCTAATGGGATTTTGCTGAGGTGATATATATTCAGACTGTGTAACACCTCGGCCACTCAAACTCTTCTCAGAGATTTTTGATAAAAATTAAACTGCAAGTGGTTTTCAGATATTCCTGCCATTTAGGCCTTCCCACGTTGACTTCAGTTGGGATTCACAGGTGGAATAGCTGAGAACTATTCAACTTCTCTCTCATTAATGTATGCCTTCTGGTTACAGCTTACCAGCCTTTGTGTAAAGCCCTCCATCATTTTATCACACTCTTCCTCCTAAGGGATTTCTCAGCTTTCTACCAGCTATAGCAAGAAACTCAGGCCACCTAAACTTGTCTGTGTGGCAAACAGGAGGTTTTCCAGCTCTTCTCAGTGTGCCTGGAGCTGTGCTCCTGGATTTCCTCTGCCTCCCACTTACCGCTGCACCTTCTCCTGCCACTGGTGCCTGCTGGGAGCCTGGTTCTGAGTGCACCTTACGGACACAGAGGCAGCAGGCAAGACAAACTCTCACCCTCCCCTCAACAGTCCACATGCAGCCTCTCCTTGGTATATCCCCCTATCCCCACCTCCTGTGCCAAGCCTTTCAGGAGGGGCTGGCAGCTAGTACAGACTAGGCTGAAGAGGCCATTCAAATCAGCCTCATCCCTGAACAGCCACTGCCATGCTTTATGGAAGATATGAGGAGTGGAGGGACACTGTGCAGTGTCCCATCACTGGGTTACACTATGCTTAACAGGAGTGCACTGGGCTTGATTTAACCCTGCAGCCCTGGCAGTGCCAGACTCATGGCAATGCTGAAAAGAATGTAACTTTGGCTGGACAGAAGAAATTAACTCTTCACAGATGGCTGCACAGCAGCCATCATGATTAGCCAGTGTGGGAGGCTTCAGAAAAGAAGGTAAGCATGGGGATGGGCAAAAGATAAATAAATAAATAGATGCAAGACATAAATACCTTTGCTGACACCTTTCTCCTGTCTCCCAGTAACAAACTGATCTTTACAGTGCTAGGGAAGAAAATAATTTCCTATTGAATTCACTGGCTTCAAATGGAAACCATATTTGTCATGGACTCTTCCAAAACCTCTTTGCAGAGGTTCCCACACTGCTGGCTCTCCCAGAGTCTGCTGGAGACAAGGCTGCCCCGAGTCAGCTTCTGCAAGGCTTGGGGCAGCCACCTCGGGTGCTGTACATAACACTGACCAAACCCAGATGCCTGTGAAGAGAGGTAGGAAAAAGGAGAAAAAACCATAACAGCAGTCCTCCACAAAGCAAACCTACTGTCTGTTTTATTAAATGCTACATTTGGGCAAACAAGATTTTACCCTTGCTATCATTTAATAGGATGAAAAAGAGGAATCTGAAATTTGGGAGTAAATTGCAAGTAATATTTTTGTTAGCTACATGCAAAGCCTAAGGGCTTTTTCAGAAAATAAATTAAGATTGTACCTGTATAGACCACGTTAAGTATTTACCAAGTGCTAGATCTGTCTACAAAATAGAAAAACATCTCCTGTGCTACTTTTCACTCCAAATCTAATGTTGGAGGCCATAGCATTGATATTTAAAATAAGATATACTGTTTAATGATAAATAATATTTTTCAGCTATAATTCTCCCCAACATGTTTAGATACATCACAGAGATCAATAAGAATAAAAAATTAAATCTTACGTGATTTAGATTCATTTTATTTAAGCAATGATTAAGGATATGGCAATTTAAGAAAATATTGTTTAGTGTTATCCATTAACATCATTCTCTTTGGTCTCTCCCATTTATTCTTACGTGGAAGATGCTTGATTTTCAGGAACCTCAAAGCTATAGAAAGCACAAATGCATATCTTCCACTTCCCCAAAGTGGGGGTTGGGTTTATCTGAGGCTTGAAGTTTGGGTTTACTTGAGACTTGAAAATCTTGGTGATTTCTCCTGTGATGAGGACATTACCCTGAAAAACTCTGCAGTTAAACCCTACACACTCTGACAGACACAGAGGGGAACTTTTCATGTTAGGATTAAGAAGAAGCTTCTCAACCCTCCAGAACTCATATTAAATGAGTGGCAAAATACTCTTTTTGCCCTCTGCTAGGCTTTGGGAATAAAATACACCCACTAGTGCCATAAGGAAAAAAAGCAAACAAGCAAACAAGCACATGCTGATTTCTTCTCCTTGCTGTTTCAATAACTCATTCATATTTTTAAAAATAGATTATGACCTGGTCATACTAATTTTCTTTGTATTTAGATTCATCATTAAATAACTTTGAACATTGACTAATCATTAATAATATGAAATAACATTATTGGTGCTTTAAGATTCTTTGCAATTAATGCAACAAAGCATGGAAATTCTTATTTTTTACTGTAACTGGCCCATGAAGTCTTTTACTCCTTCTTCATGTTTCCTATAGCATGGATTTTTCATTATAATGTTAGCAGTTAGTTTTTCATCTGTTTCCACAGTTTCCTGCAGCAGTTACAATTTTGGCCCTGAAGTTAATTTTATGGTTACATGAAAGTCTGTTCCTGCAAAGTCTGGATGCTCCGTGCTCAGCAGAAGGATTAGGGTTTTTACAAGGTGCTGTGGAACCTAGCAGTAATTTGGGGTGTTGTTTTGATGCTGTTTTGCAGTAGCTCCAAGGGAGTGCCATGGGCTGCCACAGTCTTTGCAATGCACTGCTGCTACTCAGCGCCTCTGCACCCCGGCTTGGAATCAAAGCTGCTTCTCCAGCAGCAAAATCACCTTCTTGTCCTTCTGCTCCTCCGTTGGTTTTCCCAGTCCATGAAGGAATGAAGTACGAGACGGGCTCTGGGGCACAGGCGAGCCAGATCGGAGGCAGGGCTGCCTGCTCGCAGGCACAAAGGTTTCACCCCAGGTACAAGGTGGGGGACGTGCCTGGCTGCCAACACCTTCTGCTGTCTCCTCTGCTCAGCTGAATTCGCGCAGCCCCCCAGCTCCCCAGCCTGCCTCGGCAAGGCTTGTAATTAGAAACACCTTTTAGCTTCAAAACTCAATCCTGCAGGGTGGAAACCACTGGCAAACAGAGGCAGACCCTCTGTTGCCATTTCGAGAGTCAGGAACACCCTCCAGCCAAGAGCGAGCTTCTCCGGCAGCCTCCAGCCAGCTGCAGGGCTCAGGCAGTGATTTGCATTCCTGGGAGTGCAGCAAGGACAGGAGTTAAGGCGCAGAGACACGACTGAGGCTTTCTGCATTCTCCCCCACAGGACTTTAAGGAGGCTGAACTTGGTTTTGTTTGAACTTTTTCAAGCTGACAGCGAGAGATCAGCTTTGGAGAGCCCCAAAGCGTGGAAAATTCCAGCTCTGTTGTTTGCAGTTTTATTCGAGTTCAGGCTGTTTGGGAGCACTGGATTCTTTTTTCACTAAAAATTTTGCAACTTCAGTTACAACAGCTGTTACCAGGCAACCGACATAAATGGGAACACTTTGAGCCAATGAAACAGATAGTTTATTCGAGTTGCTTGGTACCCAAATACCATAATCATGAGAGCAGCATTGAATAGATAAATAAAACAGTACAGGAGACAGGAGAGGCAAGGAGTCAGTGTGAGGAATAAGTAAAATTAAAGCAAACCTGACTGCAAGGGAGATAAGAGGTAGGAACCCACAAGCTTGTGCATAACAAAGCAGGAATAGGGAGGGCAGGACACCTGGAAAGCAGCAAAAAATCTTGTCAAGGAATGACAGCCTGAGGAAGCTGCTGAGCCAAGCCATGTATGGCATCCTGGTGCAATGGTCCTTTATCCCAGTGTTCTCTGCTTTTCCCCTGTTTATCTGAGACAGCAGCACCACAAATGTGTCCAACATTGCTGTAAGATAAGACATCTTGAGCATATGACATGGGCAATGGATATTAGAGCAGGAGCCTTGCCTCGCTGTCACAACCCATGTGGCACCTATTGCCCATTACCTGGTGTTGGAGAAGCAGCAGCACCAAAGAGCCTCTGTCCCAGCCATTTTCCTCAGGACTGGGATCTCATGTTGCCTCATGGCTGTGGTGAGAATGGTGTGATGGGAGAAATGCTTGGGGTTGCAGCTGTGGGACAGACATATCAGAGACAGATTTAATATTTAGTGTTAGACAATTTAGTGTTTGTGGACACCACTTGTCCACTTGAGCAGTGTGTCATGCTTTGGATGCCCACGCTTCAAAGTGGCTGTTGAAAACTGTTTGGGCTTTGGAGGAGAGCTTGGAAGGACTTGAGCAGCACAAATCTGGCTTTGCTGTCAGAGACCATCTAAAGTCATTACACTGAAGAGGCAGGACCATGGTGATCGAGCACCTCTGTGGCAAAGACAGAAGAGAGAGCTCTTTATTTGAACCGGATGAAAGTATGACAGGATCCAGTGGGCAGAAGCATCATACCCTGTTACCCATGAAATGCCAATAAAATAAAATAATGATTTCTCCATTAAACTTCAGCTCTCCTAATGGGATGCATTACAGGAAAGTCAGTTTTGCGTAAGGAAGCTGTAGGTGTTGTATTAGGAGGTTTCTCATGTGGTGCCTCACCGTAGGGAGTTCACTTCAGAGACTGATGACATTATTTAATTATCCCGGTGTGTCACTGTTCTCTGAATTACCTGAACAGGGTATTAATGTTCTGCCTCTCTGCACAGGATGCTGTGCATGGGAAATGGCACAGTTCAGAGTACAAGGGCAACTGCAAACAAATATTTTTAGCAGTGCTGCGTAGAAAAATGGTATTAATGAGCAGTGATTAAGTACACAAACTGTCAGAACATAATGATTAGAGATTTAGAAGCAAACATAAAAAGAACAAAAAGCAACATTTTTATACTTCGAATGCTGCAAAATGTGAACAATAGCTTCTCTGATATTTTTTCAGGTTTTTAATGTCTGCTACAACACGTGAAACATGCCATGGAGATGGTTTACATTTTTCTAATTTATTTAACAATTTAACAGGGAATGATTTTTTTTTTAGGTCAAGATTTTTAAGGTAATCTATAACATCAGTCAGATAATTTATGGTCCTTTGAATTCTTTTTGTTGAAATTTTGAATTGACTCAGATGGATTTGAATAAGATATTTTGAATAATTAAAAAACATTTACTTGAAGATTTTAAATCAGGTTAGTCTCTTTTTATAAAGAATTTCCAGATTAATGGCTGGAAGCCTAAACAGACTTCTTAGCACCTTTCCTCTGATCTCAAGAGATCCTTGGAAAGAAAGTTGTTCTGACATAGATGGGTCTTTCAGAGCATCTCCGAAAGAAAGGTGCTACTACCAATTTGGTATTTTAATTGAAGATACTACAGAAAATTGTGCCAGAAAAGTAGTAGTGGTCAGCACTGTGCAGTCTCAAGAGCTTTAATCTCATTGTTAAATCTTGAAGGGAAATTTCTATTCAGATATGTCCATTTCCATAGCAGGGAGTACAGTCCTATAATCATCTTCCCCATCTGTGCTCCCTTTGGATCCCTGATAGCATTTAGAACCATGTCTTCTTTTATTACTCCTTGCATTTCTGGCAGAGGCAGAAGCTTATGAAGCCACAGGGATAGCTTTGAAAAGGAAGTATTCTTTTGTAATTGATGGTGTGCAGTATCCCTGATCCAATGGACATACCTGGGATATTGTCAGGTTACTTTCTTTCCTTGACTTACAGTTTTACAGTCCTAACCTCACAGCTAATGCAAACTTCTCCCCTGTTGACTGACAAGCTCAGCTTAAGATAAAACTGTAAATGGGCAAAACTGAATCTCATGATACTTAATACCATGTTTGGAGTCCAGCAGATGGAGGCAACTTACACATAAATATTTCAGTTTTTGCTTAAAAAACAAGCAAACAAGACCTGCATTTATTGGGGCCAGAGACTTCTTAAGTCATATGTTTTCACTGTGCTGTAAAGACTCAGAATCCAAAAGAACATATTTCTTTTTTTTTTTTTTTAATTTGAATTTTAGGACATTTTCCAATTGGGATCATCTTGCTCAGTTTTAGAGTTGTAGCATTCTTTTGCTTGGCTGAGGGCTTTCTGGCTTGCTTTTTTGTTGGATTTTTTCTTGTTTGTTTGTTTGTTTAACTTCTGCATTTGTTTCAAAAGAATCATCATATCAAGCAAGTCAGATAAAATCATGAGGTACTATAGTCAGTGGTGCTGTATAAACAAACCAATCTATTTATGCATGCCTAGATGACAGCTAAAGGCTTTGCTGTGGAACAGTGTAACAGAACACCAGCAGCAGCAGCAGTGCATTTGCATCTGCCTCCTCCTCTGCTCGGAATCAACCTGTGCCAGCCTTCTCACCCTCCTGCAGCTTTGGTCCTAGAGCAAAAGTCAGTGAGAGTCACTTCCCTTTCTCTGTAGTATAAATAAAGTTCAGTTTGCCAGAAATGAAGTAAAACGTGTGCAGAGCTAGCAGTTCCTGGAAGGGCTGCATCTACACAGGACACCCTTGCTGTAGGCAAGGAACCTTCCAGCCCTGCTCCCCTGGCCCTGCTTAGCTCTCCTGCCTCAGCTGGAGACAGCTCAGGCTCTGGGACCAATCTTCCCACAGGCTTTGCCCAGGCTGAGCAAGGGCATCAGGAACTGCTCTGCTGTTACAAAAATCAGCAGCTTTGGCTTTTGAGGGCCCTTGACTTTGAAGCTAATTACTGCAAATCCGTTTCCCCTCCATGGCATGCTGCAGTTTAAAGGGAAGAGAAGCAGGCTGCCTCAGAAACTGCTGCATTACTGCCTCCGTGCTGTGTGTGGGGTCTCAGCCCATGGCCATGGCAGACTGCAGCAGCCCCTGTGTCACAGCTGTGACCCCACTGTGGCCCCGTTCCCACCTTGCCAGATGAACCGCATTTGCACTTCTTGTTTTCCCGTGTGTTTGCATACAAATGAGAGTAGAGCGCCTAAACCTGAGCCCAGCAGAATTAGCATTTATACAAATGCAGCATGTTTCTCTGCTGCTGTCTATTAGCCATGTTTCCAGGCTCTGGCAGAGCCCTCAAAGGAAATAGTGAAAAAGATTTCTCAGGTGCCCATTTCTACAGATGTGGGAACAGCATCCACATGCCCCGAGGTCACACTGAAATTTCTGAGGGAGAGTTAGGAATGCATCCCACACCCAGCTGACATCCACAGCTTAGCTAAAAGCAGAATTTTCTTTGGTGCACTGATGGATTTTCTGCTTTTTGGAGAACACCTCTGCAAGCACAGTGACTCTTGTCCAAATTCAACCTTGGTTCTACACCCTGTTCACTGTGACACACACCACTTTGAAAGGCTGACAGTGCTTGTCCTGCATTTCTCCAAAGATAGAATGTCATCACTTACAGTTAAGAGCTTCATGGACATGTTGAATAACTTTTCTGATTTTATCTTTACATTTTTTCAAAGCTTAGCATATTCCAAACATTCATCTTCTGTGCTGTCTTGAGGCAATGTGATAGAAAATGCTTTGTCAGCTAAGGCTGTATAAAAAATGCCAGGCACGGCTTAAAAAAATAAATAAAAAGGAATCACTCCCTCCCAAAGTCTTATTTTCCATGTATGCTTGATGTACCTGTTAGTTCAGCCACACTTGCTGTCTTTACAGACATCTTGCAAAAGTCATTCATTCTTAGTAAAACAGGGCACCCATGGTAAGTTTACAAAGACAGACACATGAAACAGTTTCCAAAGAGCCCTCAATACACAGAGTTTACCTTTCATGAGCACGGAACTCACTCAAAAAGTGATGGCATCAATGGGTCCTCTGAAATTCAGACCCCACCCTGCTGCTGGTGACCTTTGGTCTCAAGCAGGCACCAGTCCGCAGAACACCTCTAAATACAATGCCAGGCAAGGGCGGCTGGAGCACAGAGACCACCCCACAGAGCAAAGGCAGGAGATGCAATGGTGTCATGGCCTGCAGCCACCCAGCACCTCAGCTTCTGTCTGAGTGTGGAGCAGCAGCACCAGCAGCAGAGGAATAGGCAACCAGAAGATTTCCCAGCTTCTGTTCCTGGACAATAGGCTCTTACAGGGGGACAGAAGGCAGGGACTTGTTAAATTACCCCAGTAAAAATGCCAGACCTCAGCAGGAGTGACCCAAATGTGCATCTTGCTCCTACTGTGTTTAGTGCTTCATATGTCAACGTAGATATTGACAGTTCCTAAATCCTTCACACTGGGGACAGCAAACATGAGGCATATGCTCAACCAAGCAGAAAGAAGCAATCCTGAAGATTAACAGCCAAATCTGGCACTTCTTCAATGGCCATACTCTATCAAAACTCCTATCAAAATCAATACCATTTTTAAATGGGGACTCAATCATACTGCTGCTCAGAGTGAGGGGCCAGCTCATTATCAGAGTCCTGGAGCAGAGCAGGGCTGCTGTAAAAGTCCTGATGGCACTGACTAGAGGTGTGAAGCTCCTCCATGTCAAAATCATGTGTGTGCACACTCAGCCTACACTGCCCTCCCTCTATTAGAGTACAGGCTCAGTATCACAAGCCTGTGTGCTTACAGGTTTGCCCTAAGGAGCAGAGTACAGGAACCATCATCCCTTTTGACTATCTTGGGTATAAGATGCAAGACTGTTTGAAATAGCTGTGCCAATTGCCCATGTTTACAAACAAAAATAGGATGTGTGCAAGTGCTTGGGTGCAGCTTTTCCCACTATGCTGCTACCTGTAGTCCAGGAAAGTGGCAATCAAGGCTGATGAGGCCTTGTGCTTCCTAGTGCATCTATGCAAAGCACCATGTGACCTCATTGCAATGAAGGAAATTCAGGATCAAGGCTCTTCCATTCCCTGTGCTGCACAGGTTATTTTCCTCATTCTCTTACGTGAGATGAATGTCCTCTGAAAGGCATGTAACAAAATGCTCTATTCAGAGGCTGTGTTGCTGCACAGTGCATGGGGGTTACCATTGCTGACATTGATTGCCACAGAAGCAGTCACAAAACCAACATTTCAGTGGGAGAAGCAGAAGGGATTTATTGCAGAAAAAGCCCAGGAAGATCAGTGCAGCCAGCTCAGAAGATCCTAGAAGAGCAGCTGCACACAGTGAGAGGGGGAAAGCTGCAGCTCTTTTCCAGAGATACACAACAGAATGTCACATTCTCACTCCTCTAACACCTGGGTAAGAAACTGTTAATTTAATATCTGAAGTTTTGGGTTAGAATAATATCATTCACTGGAGAATACCTGGCTTGGGATACAGTGCCTGTGATTGAAATGCAATTGCAGGGAACAATTTCCAATAAGAAAATTATTTGTGCAATTTTGCGAGTGTCACATTCAAACCTGAAGTAATCCAGACAATGTCAGGTGTTAAGCCAAATTCAGGGGTGTTTTCACTTAAACTTCGACACTGAGCACCTCCTGGAAAGAAAATATAGACAGAAAGTCAACCATCTGCTAATGTGCACAGGTAGCTTTGAAAGTGAAATCATGAGAAAAAGGTAGACACTAAACAGAGGAAATGTCAGAGAAGTGAGCAGCACAAGCAAGAGTGACACCCACCTCCTGAGAATGCATCTGTTTCCTCTCATGTGCAGAGTGCACATTCTTCTAGGAGGATCACACTTCCCTGCTTTTATATGCTTTGATGTTTTAGCAACTGACTGACCCCGCTGGCATCTCTGCCAACAATTACAAATCCCTCCCTCCCTGCTAGGGACTTGGCATGTCTAGGACACCTGCTAGTCCCAAGATGCAGGTGGAATCACTGGGCAAGTATTTGTGATATAACTTTTCTTTCATGTTTAATGTCCCTGAAACCACTGTGCAGGCTTTGCCTCAACAATACAGCAAAAGCATAAGCATTCAGCATGTATAATTTAGAGACTGGTTTTGGCCTCCAGGGCCTTGCTTAGCTGATGATAATCCACTTGACAGGGTGATTTTTCCCCTAAATGATTCAGCATATCACATCCCTTTTGTCCTGCTTATTCAAGGAGAAAACACCTAACTGAAATGAATAGCTTGTGGGGTGACCCCAGAATGCCTGGCTTTGGTTCCCTCACAAGGAAAGGAGCCTTGCCCAGAACATCCAGCCCTGCAGAAAGGCTGTCTCCAGCCATGCTTATTTACCTGATGTGGCTACACCCTGCCTTTCTTTCAGGGCTATAACCAGCCCTGTGGCCAATTACAGCGTTGCCACCCTCTGCCCTGGTGAGTAAAGGTTGAGAGGTGCCCTCCCAGCCTGCCTACAGTGACTCTACATGTACATGCATTGGAATGCAGCTGGAGCCACATGGAAAAACCTAGAGGCTTTCAGAGTAGACAGTGTCGGGGCAGCCTGTGAGCAGCTGGGGTGGTTCTTATGCCCTATTACCTGCAGTTCAATTGTGTCTAGAGAAGAGAGAACGTAGGGCTGGCTCCAGGGCAGCAAGTGAGCTGCCCCCATTGTCCAAATTCAGCCCAAGAGCCTTGGATTGGTCCCTCCTGTGCTGGTGCATTTCTCACAATGAGCCCTGCCTTACTTTCCTCTGCTTTAGTGTTCACACAGATTAAACTTTTTGTAAAACTAACATTTCAAGAAAAAAACACTTTCCTCCCTTTCTATCCCCTCCCAAAAGACCACTGCAGAATAACTGAGCATGTTTAAGTGTAAAGATATGTGCCCATGAGCAGGTTCATCCAGCACTAAGCAACTCAGCCATTTTGAAGCCTGAGGCCCCTGGGAGCAGTTTGGCTTTCTATTTTTGCAAACACTGCTTTCTAGGCTGTGTTTAATAATTTCTGTTAGATGTATCTGCACAGATGACCCAGATTCATTTGAAAAGCCTCTTTGTTTTAGATTGTTATGCACATATTTAAAGATGGGCTTAACGGCTTTCTCAGATCAGGGCCACATCAAAGGCTTTTGTTGCTGAAGAAGTAATGATTGCCTGCATTTGAAGTAGCTGTGCACGTCACATGAAGCTCGTCAACAAGGTGCAAATTCATCTAGGGATTCTCTTGGTTGCTTCTTTGCCACTTAAAACGTACATCTGACGTAACCAGAGCTTTTTTACCTATAAAAATCCCTGTTAGAGCAAGCATGAAACTTTGAAGGCTTCAGCCTGTCTCCTGTAATTTGTCAGATGAAGGGACTGCACAGCATCCTCCTTGCATGGCAGCTTGCTCCTCATAGCCATGGAGTTCCCAGCTTTGTCACGTTTCCTACAGTTTTAGATGACTGTGCCAGACTGAAGTGTCAGCTACAAGAGCTGGAGGAGGGATAGCTGTGTGCTGCTGCCTTACTATAAATGTAAAGTTGAATCTGGATATTTTACATACAGTTTACTCTTTGAAATGGAGTAATTCCTTCATTCCAGTATATGCCTTCTGGCTATTTTTCACCTTTATATGGTGGACTCGTTACACAGTGATACCACCATGCTCCAAATTCTTTTCGTTCATGTGATATTTCAGTTACACTTCTTACCTGGCCTTATGCCATTTCTTAACTGTTTCAAGGTGTGGGTAGGAGACTTAACACATTCCCTAAAACAGTACATGTGAAAATCTAAACAGATAATATTCATGCCAAAACATTGCTATATTCATTGCTCATGTTCCCAAGGCTGCTTTAAGATAGCTACCAGATATGCACTGGTGTGACAATTGGCTGCAGGGAGTGTTTTAGCAAAAAGGGTGATCTGTTAGTCAAGTTGGAAAAGGAGCAGCGTGGTGTCAGAACAGAGGGTCTTTACAACTCTGATAATGAATTGTAACGTAGATGAAAGTGTAACTTCACCTTCACAAAGTCAGCATAAAGAGTGCCTCTAAAAATATCTGATGAGAGAAGAAGAAGAGAGGGGAAAATTAGAATGAGGAAAAGATGCAATTTTGGTCTTCCTTTTACGAAGGGGTGCAAATCATGCAGAATGTATTCTGGTCTCTGCCAGAAAAGACACCACAAGTTCCACATCCCAAGGAAGGAACTGTCATTGGAGAAGATAACTTTTCTTGGCATAGTCCTTTTTCCAGTGATATTTTTATTATATTCAGCAGAAAAAATACTCTCTGGGGCAAGCCTCAGGCACGTGCTCTAACCAAGAGCCTGTGGAATCATCCACCACATGAAATACTTCAGCAGTCCCAGATACAAAGTACAGCTGCAATCCCATGAGAAGGGACCGAGTTCATGTTCCAAGTACTTATAGCCTAGTTAGAAAACCCGCCTAAAAGAGGTTCCTGCCTAAAATTTAGCCATTTTGAGGAGGATTTGAACCAGTCTCTTGACATTCAGGGAAGGGTTCTTAGGCACTGAGCTATAAGAACTACTGAACAAGAGGAGAATAACAACGTAATTGCATCCTCAAGCAGTTTTCTGAATCTCAGTCTTTGTCTCTTCTTTTTACAGATTTTTTTTTTAATTGAACTAATCAAAATTTTGGAGAAGAGAAAAGAAATAATTTTGTTAAGCAGGACAATAAGTCTGATCGAAACCAATTACAAAAATTGGATGCCATCATTTTTAAAAAAATCAATTATTCATGTGGCTCTAATCATGGAGACATTTTCTAAACTCATCATTTTCTACAGTTACAGTGTTCTAATAAATTTGCAGGTGCAAATTTAACTGTCTAAATCAGCATCCTGATTCTTTGTCAGCTACAGAGTTGCTGAGAATGCTGTAACTTCTTTGGCAAATTGTATTAGATTTGGGGACTAAAATATGTGAATGCAAGTACGTAACTAAGTGTGAAAATATTAGCCTACAGGAATAAACACTGCATCTGTGTGTTCCTTTGTACATTTATTAAAAAGAGTTTTTCCCATGCACATCTTTTGGCTAACTTGGACTATTCCCCAGTCAGAGGCAGGGGGGTGATGTGCAGAGAAGGAGGAGTGATTGTGCTGTAGCTGTCCTTATGAGCAGGGTTCAAAACCACAATCTCTTACACTTATCGATGCCAAGAAACTTACAAAAGACATTTGAGGTTGTAACAATTCACTGCAAAATTGGAAACACATTCGACTCCACCCCACAATAAGACAAAAACTTTAAACATGAAAGCACTGGAAAATGTGATCCAAAGCTTCTTGCTGTCCACTCAACCTACCTACCCTAAAATATTCAACTCAGGCAAAATGGAGAAAAACTGTTTGATTTTATCTGTGGGAAGGAATTAAACTTAAGACTGCACAACAAGTCTGTAAAGTTATTCCTAAATAAACTATGACACTGTATTGAAAGGAGCTGCATGAACATGAAGCTAGATGAACTCATTGTAGAATAATACCAAACAATTCTTTAATTATTCTTGCCCAAATGTTGCCATCAGGTAATAGTTTATACAAATCTATGCGTTTGGGATAATTTAATATTACTGCTATTTCTTTTTTAAAGAGGCTGTAGATAGAACAAAATGGCTTTAATTTGTTAAATCACAGCTATTTTTCTGTAATTTACATGTATCTTCTCACTCTACAAGGTAATTTGAGTTCGTAACATTCCCAAAGAGTAACATATAAATAAGGATCTGTTCCTGATAGTAAGACCTAACACACTAGTAAGTTTCTTTTCACCTAAAGGCATTTTTTCTCACTTTTAATAACACAAGAAGGAATGACTACATAGCTATGAAGCAAGGAAGGAAACCTTATTGTACATAGAAAAAACAGACAAAAGAAATTTTAAGGAAAAACTAGTTTAAATGAAATTCTTATACTATTTTCTCCTATTTGACAAAATATGCCCTTTTCTGGACTATGGAATAAAATAAAGATGAATATTATTTTTATTATTATACAAGCTTTCATCTCAGGAACTCACAAAGACCATCCAGTTCCAGCCCCCTCCCATGAGCACAAACACCTTTCACTAGACCAGGAGAGCCCCAGCCAAGCTGGCCTTGAACACCTCTAGGGATGGGGCATCCACAGCTTCTCTGGGCAACCTGTGTCAGTGCCTCAGTATCTGTATAGTGAAGAATTTCCTCCCCATATCTAATCTAAATCTCTTTCAGTTTAATGCCCTTGTCCTATCATGCCCTGGCAACATGTCCCTGTCTGACGCCCTTCAGGCTCTAGAAGGTGATATAAGGCTCCCCAGAGCCTTCTCTTCTCCAAACGAAACAATCCCAACTCCCTCAGCAGGTCTTGATAGAAATGGTGCCCCTGCTCTCTTATCATCCCTGAGGCTCTCCTCTGGACCTGCTCCAACAGGTCCCTGTCCTCCTGTTGGAGGCTCTAGAACTGGATGCAGTACTCCAGGTCAGGTTATTTTTGAAACAGCTTAAACTTTTGTTTAAGCTCTCAACCTTTTAACTGTAATTTATCATTTTTCTAAGAATTTAAAGGTATTTGCTCATCTCTTCTTTCCAGCCATTTTAAAATCTCCAGCTCCAGTAATGGATACAGGCAGATCCTGGGTTAGGGCAGATTCCTTTTCACCCTGCAGCCAGTGTAGGCTGCTCGTTCCTAAGGCCAGCCCCATCTGTGTGCACCCATGGGCAGGGGAAAGAAGCTCTGCACTGTGGCATGCAGCTTCAGAGGAAACCCCCCAGACACAGAGAAACAGAGTGGGGGGGTGAGTGAGGCAAGCTGAGGGCAATGCTCAGGGCATGATAAATCCTTTGTAGACACACTGTTCCAGTATTTCATGCATCATTGGGCTCACAGAAGGGCTGTTTTCCTCAATATCCATGAGAATTTTGCTTCAGAGACCACTAGAGAAAGTAGGAATTTACTCTAATTCACAGCTCTGTTTTATTTTCAATGTTCTGAAAAGAAACTGTCGACAGCCACACACTATAAGGCCAAGGAGACTTCAACAAATACCTGTCCAGACCTCCCACACAATGAAAAAATTCCTGCTGTGGGTACCCTCCCCCAGCAATACATGAACTGTGCAACTTTCATAACAAGAGCTATATAGTGCTTAGTTTATTTCAAGAGAGCCGTAAGGCAGACAGATTATGGATGTAGGCCTCAGAAATCTCTATGAGGTAGTTCTTACTTAAGAAAAAAGTAAAGAAAAAATGCCACCGGGCAGATCAGCACTTTGTCACTGTTCACTATTAAATGAGGCAGGAACAGAAAATATCGAAATTGTCAAATCAGTCCTCTTCTAGTCCCAGTCAGATGCTTTATAGCTTCCTTGCACTCTGACAGCCCTTGTATGGCTTGTTATGCTAATAGCTTTTAATTGAATTCTATCAGTGGCAATGCCAGCAAAGCGCTTACAGCTTGCAATTGAGTTACCAAGCTCTGCAGGTCCTTCAGATCGGACCAGATATTGTATCTTTTCCTGTTGTTCCCATCTGTAAATTCTAGGTTATCCATCAGTGGCAAAGCAGATAGACCTTTAATGCAGTCTGTGTGGAATCAGAGGTTTCTATTTCCTACTAGCCTCCAAGTGACCCTGTGCCCAGTGGCAGGCAGGCCACAGCCCACTGCAGACAGCACTTTCATCCAATAACACCCAGCACAGAAAATCCCAAACTAAAGTGAGTGTCCAGCTGACTGCTCCCTGTCACTGCAGAAACAGGTCAAGTGACATGTCCCTAGGCGTGTTAGTTCATTGGCTTTCTCTTCCCTCTGCTTGCAAACACCGTGTGGGCACAAAATTCCTGATGCAAAAAATCCTCTCCTGTCTGTGAGAGCCTTCACTGACTAACCTACACTGCCTGCACCTCTCAGGTCACACCTCAAGCTGTGCCAGGGCCAAATTCAAACTTCTCAGGTGAGAAAATAGGGAGAGCACAAACCATGCATTACATTGGTTCAGAGCATGGGCCCAAACTGCCTTTGCTGTAGTTTAAGCTATGCCCAAAAGAAGGGCTGGGTGTGCTGCCAGCTGACCAACAGCTGAGACTTGTTTTCCTTGCAGGTACTGACAAACTATATATGAATTATTCTGGGTTCACTACTGCAGAACATAGTCTGACATCCCTCCTATTTGGGTTTATGTTGCAAACATCACCACCTACATGAAATAAACTAGGAGTTAAAATGTTAAAGTACTAGGAAGTCAGTGAGGGCTATTTTCTTAAGACAAGTTCACCTTTTCCAGATTTCAGCTGCAAGCCTTTTTAAAAAAAGCTTGTTTTTAATTTTCTTGAAATTTCAGAATGTTGCAGGGCAAAACCAAAAAAACTCACCCAAAACCTATAAAAATAATGAAACTAGGGGTGGAGGTATATTTTACAGCACGTTGAACCATGAGCAAATAGTGCAAATTAGGAAAAAATAGGAGACTACAGAGTGCTTGTACAGACAAACCAATGTTTTCCTGAGAACTGAAAAAGAATCCGCCTAATAATAAATGACAACTTCCATCCCACAGCAAAGCAATAATTTAAAACTAAATTTACATTGTAATTAGCCTTTCAAAAATGCAAAGAACTTCAATATAGATGTCCATTAATAATCTCACTGCTGTCGAAAAGCCTTTTCCTCCCACACACGATACTTAATTAAACTCAGAGTTCCTCATTCATACAAACAGACAGTTATGAAGAACAGGTGGTTCCTAATTTCAAGGTAATGGATAAGTAAATCTCAATATAATTTCAGTGCCTCAGATTATCTCATTTAATGTTTTACTTGGACTTTTTAAAATTTTACTTTAAGCTCAGTTTTGTTTCTCTTACAGCTGTGACATAGCATATCGGTAACAGTTGATGTTTGTCTTTTAATAAAATGACACAGATCACTTTCAGAGTCATTAACACTTCTTAAAATGAGCTCAGGAGTTACAGCTCAGCCTGTAACATGCTGTATTTTTGATGTGACCACAAGACTGTTGTTCACTCTCATACGTGTGGCAGATAAGTGCTTGGACATTGTGAAAGGGCTGAACATTTCTACCTCCTTCCCAGGCTTAAGAAACTTCTATTTCCAAAGACAGACTTGCTAGGGTTGCCTTCTCACACTGCAACAGGCCTAAAAAATGTCTTTGAGATGGATCTAAAGAAAAGATTTGAAGCAGTTTCCTGCCCTTACAAGGCCTGAATAATGTCTTCCCACACAGACTGGCCATTTGCAGGACAAGCTCCAGTTCCATCAAAAGCCTCTGTGCAGCAGATGAGAAGTGTAGTGATGGGAAGGCTGGTGTACAGCAAACGTCTCTAAGGCTGCTTGCAGCTGGAAAGTTCCCTGCTGCTCTGCAGGGGAACAGATTGAGAGCATCCTCAAAAGAATCCTTGAAACTTTAGCTGGCTGGTGGAAGTGCTTTGTACTGTCAGAGCAGTAGTGAAGGCAAGAGAGAGAGGTCTGGAGAGAACAGACGTGGACAATGAACAAAGCAGTCCCTGGGCTCTGTGCTGGGCTGCCAGACCTACTCTCAGCCAGCACGCTGCTCTGCAGGGACACCCAGGTGGTGCTAAAACCCCATACAGCACACTCAGGGCTGTTCCCAGGGTTTTGATGGCTCCCTTGCATGTTGTCACAGTGTTGTGTCAAGGCAAGCAGCAAGCTCAGGCCTCAGGCCATGCAAGTACTGCTGAGCTGCCTCTGGACAGAATCACTAAGAATGCCCCTTAATTAATTAATATTCAGTCTAATTAATTAACCACATGATGGGTTGTCTGTGGGTTGATAATGTTCATAGGCTGCACAATATTTATGGGGAGTTCATTGCCTGGCAGTTTCTATCTAGAGAGAGCACTCAAACCTGGAGGAATAGGCTTGATTAAAGGAAATTTTTACTGCCACCTGCAAATTTTAAAGCACTTTATGTGGGGTTTTGCTATCCTCAGCTGACAGTGCATGAATTGCTGGAAGAAAGCAAGGCAGGGACAGGCTATGTCTGAGACTCAGATCTCCAGACACCCTATTTGTCTGATAAAAAACTTCACTTGAGCTGAAGCCTTTTTGTTTGTCTCTGTTTGAGAATTATTTGAGAATTTCTGGTGCTGCAGAAAGTTAAGTTACATCTCTTACAAGGGGGATGACAGTAATAACTCCTAAAGTCTTTGTATAAGTTTTGGAGGTTCCTATGGAAGGCCATTAAATAAAGAGGAGAAAGACTCACAAATAAGAGTGAGAGAACTCACAAATATCACCCAGAAAGGCATCACATTTGGCATTTCAGCTGTGCAAACTGCAATGACTAATTCAAAACAATGAAGCATTTAAAGAAAGAGTCTATCTATAGTAGAAACAAATGAGTCTTTTATAGCCAATTCTAACAGCTATTTAAAGAGAAAATATAATCACAGTATAATCAATGGAGTGAGTAATATTTACTGGTTGATGAATGTCTCTCTCTGGAAGAAGGAATATTTTTACGTTTGACTTCTGACAGCTAAGGTAGCTGTAAGATACAGTCTGAAATAAACAGCTCTTTTATTTTAAGCAAGCAAATGATTCAGATAGTGTAGGCAAAGACAGAGTAACTCACACCTCCACTAACAGTTTATTCACTAGCCTACTGTTTCTCTTGTTAAACCCTGTTCTACCTCCCACTGTTACTGACACAACTTCTATTTTTCAGTAAAACTTTATTACAGGCTTGCTTCTAAATAAAAAGGACAAAATGTTAAACCATGGTGTTCCAGGTTACCGCCTACCAGCCATCAGTTTGAACAGGAAGGAGTGCCCTAAGCTGCACTGCTTTGCATAGCTTGGCTAAGTCAGGATCCTTCAGGGCCATGCCTGCAGTTCAGCAGCTACCAAGAAGGTGACATTTCTCAACTGTGTGCCAAAGCCAGCTCCACTAGAGTGTCTCATTTTTATGCGATATGACTCTTCCTTACTTGCATTTATTCACAGGAATATAGAGATAAATAATTTGCCATATTGAGTTTAAGGGTGCTCAATCAAATACCTGCATCACAAGCAAGTGGAGAACACATATACCATAAAAGCCACACACACCATATGTGTGTGCAATATATCTGAGTTAAATGAAAGGTTGTTGGAAGTTTTAAGGCTGCTTTTTTTTTTCCTGGGGAAAAAAGTTTGTACTCATAGATTTTTTTTCTTAGTTATTCTACAAGCCCCTTGATGTACCACTTATTTCATGTCAAGGATATGGAGGCCTTTACCACCAAGAGAATCCTGTGTCTCTTCCATGGCCTACACAATATTTCTATCTCATCCATCTTTTAAAAAGTTCAAATAATCCTCCTACTATATAGTACTCAGAAGAGAGATAAAAATATTACAGTTAATACTAGTACAGCAGATGTTGTGTATGCAAACTCCACTGTCAAACTGTAAGTGTATGGTAAAGGCATCAAGAGCAGATTGCCTCCAACTTAAGTTAGCTGTACGCCCATCAGGTGATCTCTGTTCTCTGTTCATGTATTCCTACTCACACTGTTGTCTTCCTCCTAATAGTCAGCCTTGTGGTTTTCCTCATAGTTTAATTTCTCCTGTTTGTGTAGCCATACAACACAGTAAGGATAGCTGGAAAGTTTCAATTCAATTACACAGAAATAAGAAAAATCAAATGAGAGGTTTGAGTTTGCAAGATCCTTTTAGCCCATTGTGATGTTTGCAGATGAAGACACGTCTGCTGCTATCACTCCTCTCTCTAAGCAGACCTTTGACATTCCTCTGGAGTGCAAAATCCTCATGTTCAAGTCCATACTTTAGACAGTGATACAAACAGTAAGCAATTAATTTAAGGAAGTAATGAGTTCAAAATATGTGAGAGTGCAAAAGGTGTGTATTTTTTTTTCTTTTTGTCCAGGTCTCCAAACAATGTTACTAAAGCCTAGGAGAAAAGTTTCTGTGCTCAAAAGTTCATCTGTCCCCTCCCCACCAGCACAGTGGTTTATTTAGTGAGAGACAGCACCTCTCCCTGCAAGCCTTCTCACCCCAACAGCCAGTTTCTCCTGAACCTCTGGCATGAAAACCCTAATCTCCCACACACACATTTTATTACTTTGCTGACTTTGACCCTGCTGAACACAAACTATGAGGCCTCTTATTCTGCTCTTACATTCCTGTAGATTTTTCCTTCTCATTGTATCTTTGTATACGTCTCCCTAAGGTCTATGTGCCCCAGCCCATCAAATGTCTCACTTCATGCTTTAACACTACCCTGAACAGAAACTCTCTCTTGAGTAGGGGCCTCATTTTGGAACAGACCCAGCTTCTAGTCCAACAAGCTCTTTTCTTTTCTTCAGAGCCCTCTTTCATCTATGTGCTCATTTCATAAAGCTTTCTGCAATCAATTTCCTCTTCAATGTCATCTCCACTTCCCCCTTTGTTTAAACTATTGCCCTCTTTTTTGCTTCTGTCAGATTTACAGTGTAAGCACTGTGACCAGCTCTGCATGCCTTGATGGCACTAATAATGTATCATTATATATAATGATGTAATCAGAGAAAGTTCAAGAGGCAGTTCAAGCATGGGGAGGCTGGAACTAGCCCATCTTCAGATGTGTAGAGCCAGCCACATGATTTGAGACAAAAGGAAAATATGTAAATAATCAGTTAAAACTATATAGGGGAAGGGCAAGGGGAAAGCCATGATATTAACTTTATATTAACGCCATATATATTGTGGGAAGAGAGAAGGGAAAGTGGCTCTTAAGTTTCCAATTCCTCCAAACAGTGCTTTATCACTGAAGATTTTACATGGGACTATTGCATAATGAGAAAAGCTCGAGCTTGCAGGACACATTCCAACAGCAGCCAGAAAGAAAGGCACATTGTGTAGCTTTCACCTTCTCTTGCCAGATTCTCTGTTATTATATTAGGAAGGCACAATTACAGGCTCAAAATTTTCATAGATTTTTTTGAAAAATGCTACATTGATTAAATTCTACAAACTTCCCAGAAAAGGAACTCCAAAATTAATGGCAGGCTGACATAGTCTATATTAGTGTGTTTACAAAACCTCTTTGTAACTGTCAGCATGTGGACCCCATGGCTGCAGGATACACTGTCAGTTTCTTAGAAAGATGGAGGAACGTTGCCAATTCATTTTTCTTTGTCAAGCATTTCGTTTATTATTGAGCCTGTATGCAAGTTAACATCTCTCTCCTGTGCCAGCACTACTGCAACAATAACCATTTTTGTATTTCTCTTGCCAGCTAAGTTTGTGCTACCCGTGCTCGAGTATAAAGAAGATGTTCATGGCAGTATGCACTTAATGAATGAGCATAATTAGCATGAAGGTGTCTCATCAGGCTGGTGAGGTGGCAGCACACTAAATTGCTATATAACCCATAAATGAAATGACTCCCACACCTGGAGCTGGTGATAAATATGCTTGACACAGTACAGTTGCTGATCTCTTAACATGCCAGTTTGAGTTCACTTTGCTATGGACTGGAAGCTGGGAGAAGCCGTGCAGGTGCCCCTCATCCTGCATCCCTGGGCTCTGTGGGCAGAGCCCCCCAAGCAATGGCCTTGCAAGCAAAGGAGACTGTAAGGATGGCAGTGACCCCCCCAGTCCTTGACACAAGGGTGTCCCTTCCCTTGTAGTGGATTTGGGAGAGTGGAACAGACACTGTGGCTTCAGCAATTCCACCTTACTGTTTTCCAGCTGAGAACAAATCTCCTTTTGCTGATGATTCAAGGTAAGAAGCTGCAGGCAGCAGCGGCAGCCTGGGGAGCACTTCACACACTAAACCTGTCACATAGGGAGTGACCCCTGGGTGGGACACATTGCTCGGGGAATAAGCATCTTGCCCCCAGAGGCAGGTATGCCAGAGTCCCTGTGGTGCTGGTGATACTGGAAGACGAACTAAGAACAAGGAAGGTACACTCTGCTACCATGAATTTTACTAGCAAGGGGAAGGCACTTTTATTTGCATTCGCCAACACTTCTGGGCTTCTATACCATGCCTGCTCCATGACCGTGCCTCCAGCACTTATGACAGCAGCTTTGTTTTTCTGAGCAAAGCTAAGCAAAAGGAAGTTGATCTAAATGAAAAAAAAAAAATAGAAGGAAAAATTAAAAGCTTGGCAGGTACTTAGTGATATGAGAAGTAGCAAAACAGACACTGGAATCTTTTAATTCTTAAAGACAAAAGAAAGTTGAAATGAAACCAGAGCCTGTGTTTCAATGGAGATCTCTATTTTGCAGGCTGGGACTGCACCTGAGCCATTGCAGGTTATTCAGCGTGCAAAGGGATGTTCACACGGCTTTAGTGCTGTTTATTCTGGGCTACAAAGCAGCGTGAGGGAGTCACACGGACACACCTACGATGGAAAGCAGCACGGCTGGGCATGTTGGCTCCCAGCCTGTCAGACCATTTCCCTGGGTTGCTGTGCCCCCAGCTGTGCCACGGGGGAATCAGCAGCGTTGGACTTTGCATCTCCCACACTCAATCACAGCCTCATTCCTCTTTGTTACGAAGATGTTGTAATATGCATAAAGAATGCAGCTTGCAGTTTGAGATCCCAAGATGAATTTGCAGTGCTGACAGCTAGAGAAATCATCTCTTGATATATAATCAGAGGGAATTTGATACAGGAGTCACTGCGAGAGGATAAATGTGTCATTTTTAGAGTTGATTTGTCTATAGTCCCACTTTAATTGCAGAAAATACAAAATAAGTGCCAAATGGAAGTATGAGAAGCAATTTTTTCTGTTCATTACTGACACAAAATAAGCCATGAGCTTATCCTTTCTGACTCTGAAAATTCAAAACACCCTCTACATTTTAAGCCCTATTTCCCTAGAATGAGAAGTAAAGCATATTTGCATATTGTTACAATTATAAAGCTATAGGAAAAAAATCTTTCTTTTCCATAAGTAAGATTGATAGGCATTTTCCACCAAACTTAATTTTGAATGAGAATATAAATTAGAATTTTTATGTATGCCATGCAGTATGAATATTTTTAGTCAGCATGGACATATTTCATATTGTTCAGGGGAGACAAAAGAAAACCACAGCATCTAACAAGAGTTTTGCTAAATATTATTTTTTCCAGCTGTATTTGGGCAAGAAGCTACATTTAGAAGAAATCAAGTAACCATGGTGTCTAGTCATCCTTGCATCTTCTGAGATCAAATGCAGTTTAAATAACCACAGGAACACGTTTCTTTCAAGACACCTTCTTGTATTTATAGATATATATATATACAAAGCTGCCACCTTTGACATCTGCAAGAAAGTTTAAACTGCAGGAACTTTATATTTGGTAAAATGCTTTCTCTTTACATATTTTATCCTACAGAAACTTTATCTTTGGTAAGACACTAAGTTACTGTAAGATACTATCTTGACTACTCAAGCTTTACACTTGTTTGGCTTCAGAAAATTGAAAGTGTATGGATCAATTAAAATGAATTAATGTGACATTCTAGCATGCAAAGAGATGCTCGGAAACCAATTGCAAAATAATCAGTTAAAATGTCACAGAAGTTTAAAATTACTCATAAAAGTACCATGGTGAAACTTGGCCTTCAATGAAGTCATAGAGGTCCTTAAACCAACTTCAAGTTAGGGTCAGGTTTACAACTGTAAGTATTTGGACATTTGCCCTAGCTCACTCTCCAGCATCCTTTGACCATCTGACCATCCTTTTCCTCCCTATTTTAGCTTATTTTCTTCAAGCTTGCTTTCAAGAGAGCTCTGACCCTGGAAGTGGACACACATTTGCACCTTAAACTTCAAAGATACGCTCACTAAGGCCAGACCATCAGTCAACCACACATGCTCTTCCCTGCTCCCGTCCCACCTTTCCTCAGCTGTCTCTACACTTTCCTTCCTGACACTCTAATTGGGGGCTTTAAACTGTTAAGTCTTCAGGATATAAATTATATCATCTTGCATGTTTGTACATTGCCAAGCACAAGAATAGTAACTGCTCGCCTTTGCTGGCAGTCCTATGACACCTTTGGTAAGGGGGTGGAAGCTCTGGAGGGCTAATTAAATTTCAGTGTGGGTGATCACATTCTGCTTTTCCAAATTCCTTCTGCTTATCTAAATTCCTCATGTAGTTACAACCTGATACAATATTTCTCTTCACTTCCCACTCCAGCTTGCTGTGTAGCGTGACTTTGTGCTTTTCAGCAGCTGCCGCAGTCCTTCCCCGAGCTGCGTTTCATTAGTGGCTCACACATCTTCTGGCTGTGTCGTCTGCAATGTGAGACACGCAGCTCGCCGTGCCCGTGTTTGTGTGTTCGAGAGAGACAGAGAATTTTATTAATACGGATTTCTCTAAAACGCAAAAGAAAATACTGATTCTTAAACTATGCTCCACGGAGCACTTGTGGATGGCCCATTACGAGTTGGTATGTCACATGGTGTTCATTTGCTCCTTGTTTCCAGCTGCTAAATTGCACTGTGACACTCTTAAATATACGTTAAATACTTTCCTAATGTTACTTAAGCATGTAAATTGCTTCCATTGCCTGAAGGAAATCCTGCAATTGCAAGCATGGGGGGAAAGGAATGGAAAGGGTGATCAACAAGAATCTCCCTTAAAAATGTCATCCCTTAGGTTAATGTGATCCACACAATAGTGGATTCCTGCTCTCAGACAGAAAAACGACCCTTTTCTAGCAACATTTTGTGTGCTGTTCAGGGCTGGATCCCACTAGCCAAGCTGCGTTTTGGGCTAGATCTCTGAGACGTGCTAGTTCTTTTCTTTGCCTTTTATATACATACAAAGCTTTCCAGATGCTTGGCACATAATTATTATGGGAGTGGATCGAGATCGTAGCTACAGACCGAGGTACCTGGAGTGTGATGGGTCATCTGGAAACCTCAGGGTAGGGTGGAAGGGTCGTATAGAGACGCTCTACGAGGACAAAAGTCTTACCATTCACAGTAGCCTGAGGAGCTGAAGCCAGAGGCTGTGCCCAGAAAGAGAAGTGTGATATTGCAGTCTCTTGTAATACAGTGCTCGAGGTACATGTCTATTTATTTAATGAATCTCAGCATTTCCAGGAACTGATGCCAGAGTCCATATGCCATTTTCTTTTTCTTTCTCTGTTTCTTTTTTTTCTTTTTCTTTTTTTAAATCAAACCAACAGAATATAAAATTAGACTTGCAACGCATGCTCTGCTTATATTGCTATGACCCTAAAGATAACATGGAAAATGTCGACTAAAAATGAATTAAGTGAAAACACTTTCTACACACACGTTCCTTCCCACCCCACTTATATAAAGACAAGTCAGAGGCAGAAGACAAGGCACTTCTTGCTACTAGCCAGCCTATCATTGCCCCCTGGCCAACTCCCAGGACCTACAGGGAGTTTCTACCATTGTGAACATAAGGCTGTGCAAACAGGTTGTTTGCTACACAACTGTGCAAACACACGGACGTGGAAACAGTTCAGCAGGGTCACGCAATGGCAGCCAGGCTGTGCTAGTGGGCCGTGTGTTCTTGGGCAGCACACAGCAAATTTGGTTGACTTTGGCAGGCTTGTGCTGCTCTCTGCTTGCATTAGCATCAGGACATGTAATAGGCTGTTCAGAATAGCTGCAGAAGTTGTTGATTTTAGATTTCTATTTCTAAGTGAGCAGTTGGGGTTTGTGTCCTGTTACAGAACAAGGGCCACAGATCAGTAACACAAGTATTTGAAGCTTGTACACTTCCATTCTCATTATAGTGTTTGTCACAAAGATGAATTAATGTTGTGCCATTTTCAGTTCTCATTACAATCTTTGTCATGAGATGAAATATTAGACTCTTAAAGTCTCTATGAATCATAGCAGCTTGCTCTATTATGTTGACCTTTTCAATATTCTGTGTTTGGACTGGCTGGCATTTCCTCTCCTCTTCCTCTGCAATAGCCACACTAAACTTGTGGGCAGGCTGCACTGGGCTTACCAATGAAAATGCAGAATGCTGATGAAGTCAACATTGCATAGGCATGTCTGTATTTTGAGAATTGCAGAATTTGAATTCTATTTACCATGCAAGAGGAGGGACTAAAAAAAATGAGCCTATGAAAATCCTTACTTGCTGTTTCTATAAAACACTTCTGAACAAACATATGTTCTATGAAAAAAAGTAACTCTTAGGTAGATGCAATGAAAAAGAAACACAAACCCAATCAAGCAGCCATTGTTTGAAAAAAAAAAAAAAGAAAAAGTAGGTTACAAATTTGTTGTTAAATGGCCTGAAATGTTCTAATTTCTTTCATTATTTTACAGTGCTAGATGTTTCTTCACAATGCTGATGGCAACACTGCATAACCAGAGCCTGGATTTGGGCACTGAGGAGCGACTCTCTAGTATTTTCTAGTAGTTCCTAGTTGAAACAGTTAATATCAGACTGTTTGTATGATACCCAGGATCTTTTAAAGGTACATTGGAAATTATTTCATTCCTGAGTTGTCACAGGAAATTATTTAATTCCTCAGTTGTTCTGAGGAGAACAGAGCTCAGATGACAGTCAACATAATAGCTCAAGACACACGACTTAAGTGCCCCTTTGTTTGCCCATTTTCATCACAAACATGTTTCACCCCAACTGTGAAGTGATAAGACAGACATGTGACTAAGGACCCCAAACAACCCAGATCTTCCTAACTTTGTGCATGCTAAAGGGCACTTTAATCCAGGTAGACTGTTGAGGCCCTGTCAACCTGTGCATCATTTTGACAAACTCAGCCTGAGGAACATGCCTGGCTCTGTGGATGCTGCACATCCCCAAGGCCACAGACTGCTACATGCATCAAGAGCCCTCCCAGGGAGGCTGAGGCACTGTGGCCGCTCAGAGGAGTGGGACTGCATCATTTCTGGTGCAGGGTTTAGTGTTGATCCTCACGAAGGAGGCAGAGGACAGCCACTGTCCCAGGGCTGTGAGAAAGACCAGACACAACCCAGCATAAGGAACTTTGGGATCTTAGCTCTGCCATAAAATGTCTTCATACAGAATGCTGCTCCTGCAGTTAAACGTTGTGCATGCTATGGATCTGAGATACCTCTTAAATGTCTGTGGTTTCTGGCCCATTTGTCACATTTACAGAGATCAAAAACCTTTTATAAATAGGAAGATTTATTTATTGAACTTAAAATCTGTGAGCTTGACAAAAATGTACCATTTTAAAACATTCTGCTAAGTAAAAAGTTAAATGGGTTGGAAAATGTGCCATTTTAGTCCTTGTGAGAATCACAACAGCAAGATGGAAAGGGCTGCACTGCACCTCTGAGAGCACAGAGTAGGCGCCTGGGAGCAGAGCTGACCTGAGCACTGCTTAACATGCAGCCACCCAGGCAGCCCTCTGCCAGAGCACTGTGGGCACTGATTTAGTGCAGTGTCTGTCATATGAAAGTTCTTAAGCCCACTGTTTGCCAGTTTAGGACACCCCCCCAGGCAGCTGGGTGATGCCCACCTTCATTGCACTTTGCATCTTTACAGTGAAACTCACTCCTTGTGCTCTTCCCCACAGAGTTACTGCAGAGGGTGCATGAGAGCAGTTCCACCACAGCAACCTTAGTGTGCAATGACACACTGTCCTCTCCCTGGGTGGGAAGCACTCTCCTGCAGAGAGACACACAGAGAAACCTGGGGAAGGTCCATCCCTGCAAGCCTCAGCTCCTTTCATGCACATAACATAAAACTATGAGGATAATGACTGCCTGCCACTGCCTCCACACCCCTGAAAGCCTCCCATCCTAGCTGAGGGCAAAAAGTGAGAGATTTCTCCTTCCTGCAGGCTGCAACCATCCTTCTGGGGTACATTCAGCAAATGAAGTCTCACTCTAGGAGCCAATGCTTAAGGGATGGAATCTTTGAATGTCTTTTCCTGACCTCTGTTGAAGTCCCTTTTCCAGTCAGGATGCAGAGCTCTGACAAGAACTCCGGAACACGTGGAAGAGAGCACCAGCCTCTGCCTTACCATTTAATTTCTTGGTCCAGCAGTGTCACACAGTCCTAACCCTGAGGGTCTGACAGCACATATTCCCTTTAGCCAATCCTATTGTGAACTGCTGTGGTATAATAAGAGAGAAGTGGAACATAAGAACCTCTTAAACCAGTCCATCTGACCAGCATAAGTCAAAGCATTTACTTCTTCCACTTACGACTTGCACACCAGTAGCAGAATGCAGAAACTGAATTAAACTGCAAAGCAGCAGTAGCAAAGCAATGCCATCAGACACCCACACAGAAGATGGAACTGCTGCTTCCAGGTGCTGGCCCAGCCAGTCCAAGAGTTTTCACATTGGTTGCTCTTTGTGAAATATTCACATCAATAAAACCTCTTCTGTGGATAAAGTCATATAATTCAGAGGTACCTTTTGTGGGCAGTATATTCTCATTTCTCCTTAGGGAAATGTTCCTGTGTAACAGGTACATCACCCATACACTTGCCCAGCCAGAATCCTTGTTCTACATATCTAATTCATAAGTATGGACCAGGTTTTCAGAGCAAGGACATTTTTGCTGGTCTCTGAGACTGCTTCTGTCTCCCAAAGTAGTCACTGTATGGACTTCTTAGCAGTCATTGCTATTCACAGAACTGGGCTGAGAATCTGGGGGAGATTGGTTTTGAAGGCAATACATGGACACACAGGACAAACCTAAATGCTTAAATCAATATTCCATATAGGAAAGCTGTCTCATCCTCCAGCTGTTAAAGTAGAGCCAACTGCTGCCACCCGGTAGCCCTAGATATTGGTTTACAGAAATTCCTTTTACAGAGAAAAGGGCAGTGACTCCACACCCACACACAAAGATACTACAAAAGCTGAGTTCCTCCTCCACCTGAAGGACTAGCAATGGGAGCTCACACAAGGCCCCTCCAGCTCCTCAGCAATGTTTTTTATTTAAAATCCAAACACGCAACTCAGTGCAGCACTAGCTGTGAAATAATTCTTTCCCCTTAAGCAAGCTCCATCAGTGTTTTCCTTGTTTAGTGGTAACAGACTTGAACATATAAACAACCTCATGGCACACTCTGGGTTAGTCGGTGCCAGTCAGTAAGAGCCCCCCTCCGAGAAGACACTGCAGAAAGGAATACTTCTAATTTAAAATCCTTCTAAGTGCTAGAGACATTTAAAGCATTAAGCAGCAATTAATACAAATAAGAAACTCAATCTCTCACATCATTAATACTAATTATGCTTTATAGTTACATTTTCTGAGTAAGATGACAGACAACATGCATATGAAGGAAGCTGCTTGACAGAGGTACAGAAATGAGAGGCAACTAAATTGAAGCAGAAAGCAGTGTCAGGCATATTTTAAAGGTGCTTTGGCTTCCTTGAGCAGGGGAAAACATTTCTAAAAAGCTGGAATTGGGCCACAGAATGTTCAGGAGCTCAGAGAAAGTGCCACTCTGTGTGGGTGTCTCATATGCTGGGTAGCCACTCTTGGCATGCAGAGGTTGGTGCTTGCTGTGGGACAGCTGCTGTGGATGTGGGTGCTTGACATCCCTGGGACTAAGACCCAAGGTGTCTTCAATTGGATACCAAGCACCAGGGTCACTTGGGGAAAAGCTGAGCTCAGCTTTTGCCACAAGGAGTATGACACTGGCGACTCTGAGGATATAAGTGATGACGCTTGGGACAACTGGAATGAAACTGGGCCGGTATTTTCACACCCTGCCTCTTTAGCAATGGATTTCCTGTCCTATGTGGTGAACATCACCAAATACCACAAGTCCCTGTAGAAAGAGCCTGCCGTATTTTACTGGAAAGGTGAGGATTTTATTTCTCAGTATGTTTACATGTAAAATAATGAGTGGCACAAGGACTGCTGGAAAAAATCAATCTGGCATTAATGTGCTTGCTGTCAAAATTGCTGTACCCAGAGAATCAGGAGTCAATTTTGACTAAAGGAAACAAAATACATACTAAAGATTGCACTTAGACTGTTTTCTCAGATTAGGACTATTAGCAAACTCAGCGTGTCACACCTTAGTGTTGTTACCTGCTCTCATTTTGCACTTTGTACTTTCTATGTAGTCATTGCATACTCCTGCACTGGTCTGTTGCACCACATAGCATGCAATTAAGCAAGGACAAAAGGTCAAGGGCTTAAATCAATTACAATATGCATGAAACCTCAGCATACTAGTCAAAGGAAATCTGAACTACGCTTATGACAAATGCTTTCTGTTTGAATTCCCTATTGCTTCCTTTGACATGACTCCAGCTGCTAGTCTTGTCAGGGGAAGACTTCATTCAGAAAAGTCAGCAAAAGCTGGAGAAGTCATTAGCAAGGTTGTCCCTGTCCTGCCTAGCATTGTGCTGAATTATACTAGTGAGGCTACAGAGGATGTTGCCTTTATTTGTTTTACTCCAATATGGAAGCCAGACCTGGATTAGCAGTTGCAGGGCATCTTCACTGTAAACTCATAAAACACAAACATATTTCAAGTTCCCATGTGGTCTCTGGACTCCCTGTGCAAAGAGAAGATACCCTCTGCATGATGAATAAGATGCAATGAATAAGAACATAAGACATTCTGCCAACCAGTAAAACACAGCTAGCCTAGATAAGGGGGAAGCAGAAAGCTCATCACATTTCACTGTTGGCAAATACTGGCTAGTAGTGATGACTTGAAGAACATTACCTGTGCACACAGTCCTTGTCCTGCTCAGGATGTGCCTACCCCTCAGGGCTGCCAGATCAGTGAAGATCCAGTGCCAGGGTGGCCACACAAACTCTCTCTGCCGTGCCCTGTTCTTCAGCCCTGCCAAAGCCATGCTCAATGTTCCCTTGCAGGAAGTACTAGCTGTCGTTCCATGCCACTGCTGCACTCTGCTGCTGGCAGCAGCCCTCCAGAACACTGAGCATTTCAGCCTCAGAGAAATTCTGTACATAGCTTTAGGCAATGGACATCATGCTGGCAAGAAGTAGCAAGGCTTCTTATTCTTGGCTCCGTCACTGACCCTCCATGTGACCTCAGGCAAATCACTTCACTTCTGTGTGCTTCTTCTACTTCCCGTCTTTCATCTGTCTTGTCTGTCTGACTGCAAGCTTTGGGAGGGGGATGAGTATGCAGCACCAACCACAGGAGAGCTTTAATCTCTGTTGGGACTCTGAACACAGTACAAAACCTACAGCTATTCTGTAGTCCATACTGTCTACATTAGCACTTTGCACGAAAGTATTGCAGAGTGGTCAAAATGGGCCACTACTGCAATATTTGTCACATCAGCATTCTGGTATCAGTCAGCATGTACCGTGGCACTCTGTCCACAGAGCAGGAAAGATATTCCACATAGCAGGCCTTCTATATTTTCATTTAGATTGTTGACTATGCATGGAAAGTGAGATTATGAACAGGGCTGCCTTGCCTTGAAATTATGCTTTGAATGTGCTTTTTGACAATGAAACAGGCATGCTGTAAGAAGGCTGCTGCTTCTATAAATGATCACATGAAGTGCAAGGAAATGGACTTTTATGTCTTGAAAATGACTATTAACAAATGGATGAGTTACAGTGTTATTACTGCTAATGTGATGAAAACACCACACATTTACAAGGTACAGTAGAGATGCACAGGCCAAGGAAAGACCTGGCTGGTTGATACCCTATTGGGATGGGCTTCATTGGCTGTACAAGGTTCACACTCACCACCAGTTCTGTTCTGACTTTCTGACTATAAATGAGTGAATGGATGTCTGTGTGTGTGTGTGTGTGTGTAAGTGTGTGTATAGACAGAGAAGAAACAAGAAAGAGAATGAGACTGAAGACAATGTGTCAGACAAGTCAAATAGTGGATCCCACAGGTAGCAGGATCCAGTTGCTATGTAGATCTGCTACTTACCAAATTTTTAAAATACATCGTTCCTTGCAGAACCATAATCTTTTGGCATTCATCTATACTTAGCCTTCCAGATTTTTAGGACAAAGAATATGTTATGCCTCCTGAAAATACTCCTGTATGATCTGGAGCTGACTGAAAGTCAAGGTGTCCTCAGATAGCCTGAGTCAGCCCCATGGCACTTATAACACTGTCCCTGAAGAAACTCTCACAAGGCATAACTTTCTCCTCTTTTACTGCATGCTTTGTGGAATCCCTATACAAGGTACCCTTGTTCCAACTGTAAAGCTGCTTTGGTAGAACCTGGGAAGAGCAGGTGTCAGCAAAGACAGCAGATCATGTTATCACACAGCACGGCGCTCTGCAACATTATCATTTTGCAAGTTCTGCTGCTTCCTGTTGTCCCATTTGTAAAGGTGCTTTCTGGCATTCTCTGCCTCTGTTGTGACAGCTTTTGTCTTTGCACCGCTGGTGCAAAACTAAGAGATCTAACTGAACAAGGGAGCAGTTTTGTTCTCCTGCAATAGAGAGATATGCCAGGCTTTTTAGATGAAAAATAAAATATAGACATGTTTTTGAATCCCCTTTTGTTTTTCCAAGTTTTACAACCTTACTTATCTGTAAACAAAATCGTCATTTTTTTTCTTTTTTCCATGGCACACTGCATAAATACAACTTCATGCATCTGGGAAGGTGACAGCTGCCCTGTGAGATAGATTGTGACAGTTTAAAATCAGGGAATCAATCAATGAGATATAGTGCCTAGATGCCATTCCCACCAGGATGTATTGCAGGATCCAGGAGCTCTCTATTTGAGATATGCCATCATAACTCTGATAGATTAAAGCACCACATCCAGGAAACAATTGTGTAAGAAAAAAATGGTGTCATAGATCTGCCAGGTTACAGCACAGACTCCAGGAGCCGACCAAGGGAGGGCAGGGCTGTATCTCTGCTCCCAGAAGCAGCCAGAGCAGCATGATGACAGTTCTGTTCTCAAACAGCCCCATTATGATCTAATTAGCATATATGAATTGCAGATTTAAAGCATTAAAGTGATGTACAAATCATTAATTTTTTGTCAAATCCATGTCAGCCTTGTGTATGCCTCCCTATTTTAATGTTGCATGACAGTGAAAAGAAGTCTAATCCTCTGTATATAAAGAAGAGAGATTTGGTGTATCTGATATAATGAGATCTATTTAAACACTGGATGTTTTGCAGCTTTGAGTGTATCTCCTCAGAGAAGAAAAAAAAATGCCACATATGTCCCATTAGGGTTAATTGTGAAAGGATGTAAATATATTCAAAGCCCCAAGGGTAGTTCTGCATGTTGTCTGTATGAAAGAAAAGATATAAAACTTGTTTTCCATCAAGACTTCTTTATAGTTTTGCGACAAATAAAAGGAACCACCTGCTCACACAAGATGGACCTGATTTTCAGAGATGAACACTCAAAACAATCAGGCTCTCACTTTGGAAACCAAGTCTGAGCCATAGTCTCAAGAATGGCATACAAAAAAATCAACCAGATATCAAAATCAAGTCCACATTAATTCCAATGCCTGCAGAGAATCATTGCAAAAAGGGAGGACAATTGCTTTAAAGTGGGACTTTCTAAACTTCCTATTAGAGCTTCACAGTGATGCTGGGAAGGCTAGGTATCACCTGCAGGCTGTGGCTGGCTGTCTCAGCCACCACAAACTGTTCATATTTCAGGATGGATCTCCATCTGTTCTGGCCTCATGGGTTTGCTATTTTCTTACTATCCCATTCCATACCTCTTGTTTTCCCTCCCTGACTTTAAAGGAGCTCTTGCATCTTATGCTCACAACAGAGGACACAGCTCCTGTTCTGAGCTGAGAGCACTACTCATTGGGCAAACCCTTCTGCCACCTGATTAAAGTGTCATCCAAGTCCCCTTTCAACGAGCCAATTATTCCTCCACAACAAGTGGCATTTCACAGGCATGACTGAACATCACATTTCCATCAAACAGGCTTGCATATTAGACTGACTGAAATCCAGATGCATGAACAGAGAGGTCTTCTTTGACAGTCTACTCCATCTCTCACACAGCCTGGCCTGGGGATGGATTGAATTCCAGAGAGATGCACAGGAGGTAGGTAAGAGGAATAGTCTTGACAGTTATGTTCAAGTATTTTATGCATCAAAAGAGAAGAACATTGGTGGCATAAGTACAACAAAGTACATAATTCCAGATGCTGGCTGGTATTTTTATTAAAGATAATGTAATAAGACACCCAGTTCCAAATTGTTGTCCATGGGTACTGCAATCTTCACCCCTGTGCCCCTTTGGAATCACCTATAATCCCAAACCAGCAGGTTTTGTCCAGTTGTTTGTGTGTCTTTGTTTTAGATCTGTGTGTTTCTGCAGTCGACAGCACTCCTGGGCAGATGATTTCTCCTACAGTTCACTAGAATGACTTTCCCAGTAGCAAATAATCAGCAGTGTAGCTCATCTTTTCTGACAGGAGTTGAACACAGAGATGGCCCTCCTCAGGCTAGCAAAATAAGGATATAGAGGAATGAAAGTGCCATTGAGAAATGTGTTGAACTGAGAGGCAGCCTGTGTCTGCTGCATACCTGGACAGGTGCTCAGCACTTACCTCTTGAGTGCTATTTCAAGTAGCTCAGAGAGTAGTTGGTAAGCAGTCAGCCAGCAGCACATGGAATCCCCACACTTTAGATGAGTTGAAGTGTGTTTTGTCTTACACAGACACTTGGGCACCCTCTTTCAGCCCAAGGGTATTAGCTTTGGGGTTAGAGAGGAATAGAGCAGGTGAAAGGCTACACTAGGAACAAGTTTTGGGAGGAAAACCTGTGGATTTAATTTTTCCTTCAAATCTTGCCAGAATCTGGGGAGCTCCCAAGTACACTACAACTCTCCTGGAAGTCTTTTTGCAGTCCTTACAGTAGTACTGTGTTTTAAAGTGAAATGTGGGGATGAAAATTGCACAAATTGCAAGACTGCAGGGAGAGCAGACACCATCTCTGAGCAGAGCCAGCACTCAGCAGTAGGCATAACCCCAGAAGCTGAAATAAAAGAAGTCTCAAGGTCTTTGTGAAATTAATCCCTATGTGAAGGGCTAAGGCGACCAGTCAGATGTTTTTGCAAAAGCCTTCCTGAAATCCTTGAGGGACTCTGGGAGCATGTAGGGCTTGTTTCCGTCTTCTTTCACAACCTGGAATCCAAGGGGATACAGTTGCAGGGACTTTCTCCCTGAGGACAAAACAGCTTTGAAGTGTATTTGCAGAATGCAAACGAACTTCTGAGCCATCCAGACCCAGCTTTGGCCTTTCTCCTGCTGCTAAGGACAGGCTGCTTGGCTGCCACAGAGCAGTGGCTTCATTGCTTCTTGCTGGATTCTCTACCCTGCTCATCATTTTCTCCTCTGCACTTGCACATGCAGAGCACTGTACAGGAGCTAGCCAGGTAACCTGGTGGAGCAGCTGCAAAGCCTTTCAGGTGCTTGCATTTCAGACCTGACCTCCATCTACTCCAAAATATCTGTGCCAAAATGGCTCCTTGGCTGTATGCTCCTGAGTTCAGGCTCTTACGGAGCAATGGGAGAGAAGTCTGAACAAAAGGCCCACTAATGAAGCAGCAAAATCAGCTGGCTCCAGGGACTTGTTTAATTTCATTAACTTGAGAGTTGATGCAATATCTCTTGCAGTAATTGGTATGTTGATATTGTCCCTGTGCTATGAAAGGAGGAAGCATAAGATCTTCATTTCATCCCAGAGCTCAGATGAGCTAGCCCTACATTGCACTCTGTCAGTGATCTTCAAAAGGCATTATTTATAAAAGTAGCTTTCTGGGATGCTGTTCAATCCATGCCCATTATCCATGCAAATTCCTCAAGCTGTATTGGGTTAGATAGCTGCTGGTATTGCTAGAAACCCAACCAACCTGCAGAAATCTGTGCTTAGTTCTTTATTGAGCACAATGTGGTCAGGATTAGTCAGTCATGGCATTGGATTAGCATTATTGGTAGCCATGGCAATTTCCATTTGTGTGACAATCCATGTAACCTTTCCCATTAAAATTCAGCTTAAAATACCTATGAGAATCCCACAGTCCTCACTGAATCCCAGGAATATCATATGGCATCATTCAAACTAGAATAAATCCAAATACATCTGAAGCTTTATTCAAATGAGCTGAAACCACACTAAGTTCAATTAAAGAAGAAGAACATTAAAGGCTTGAAAAATAGGTCGTGTGCATTCTAATTCTGATCTGGGTCTTGCCATGATTAATTACACTTCTTATAGTTCCTTTAGAGAAATATGGGAATTGTTCCCTATGGTTCTTGTTCACTCAGTAGTTAAGCCTGGGAGGCCAAGCTTTCACCTGAACAGAGGTGAAATCCACTCCATGGCTGTTAAAAATGCTGCACACATCTGTTGAGGTACCAAACCTTGCTGTACAAGGCCTCACCCCTGATCCTGGCAACCCAGCTTGCCCACATCCCATTCTGAATTCCACGTTCAATTTGGAGATATAAAGCAGGGTTTTCTTCACCTCAATCCTGTTGTGGTTTTCCTCATTTTGCATACTCAACAAAAATTATTATAACTGTGCTGCCAGAATTACTGCTGCAGGGGCAGAGTTTAGACTCACAGAACACACTGATTGTTAACAGCTTAAATATGGAAGTGGAATAGGAGATGACATCCTTCTGCCCAGGCTCCAGTTCCCTGCTCCCTGCTTACTGACCTCCAGATGAAGGGCAGTAACAAGCAGCTGGAACGTACTTACATCTTGCACCACCACAGCTGACCTGTGTGGATCCATCCTTTCACAGCCAATGCCAGGTAGAGAAAAAAAATTATGAATTCCTGCTCTTGTGCTTCCCATTGGGAATTATTGCCTTAACTCAGTGTGAAAGGCCTCAGTTTTTGTGCTCTGCCCAACAAAAAGATCTCTGTTTTGAAATGCATCCTGCTAAATCTCTACACAAGATAGATTCATTAAAAGATTAGAAGGAAAATAATAGGAGTGGCTTGATCAAAGTGTGTAACAAGCAAACACAGTAACAGACATTTTTATTCCATTATATTGAGTGTTATAATATCCCAGTTTTATATGCTGAGTCTCTCTTAGGGAAGCAAGTGTTCAGCTTGGCAAATTTTTCCATGTGAAGGTGTACCCATTAAAATTTAAACTAAGGTTATGCATTTGCTATCTATCCCTGAGTGATATCTTAGGTCAGCAGAGGGGAAGGTCTGAAAAATGAACTTTTCACACTGTTCCCTCCTCGTTCTGAAACACTTCTGTTCAGAAGATGTTGGATTATAGTGCTTCAAATACAGTACCTCTATAATAAAATCAAATATAAAACTAGGTGTGAAAAAATATCTGTGCATATGAACAATGAAATGATTTCACACCTCATCTGGGTACTCTTTTTTCCATGGCAAGGAATCCAAAGATGCTGAAAATAGTGCTGAGGCCACTCAGACTTTTGAAAAACCACACCATTTTTCCTAGGCACCTGAGGGCCAAGGATACTCCCAGACTTTCAGTCTGAAGCAAGTGAGGGTGTCCCACTCTGAAGAGCTGTAAGCACCCTGTGTCAGTCCCAGAAATATGGCAGGTTTGGTCCCAGATGTGAGATCACAAATTCAGCAGGTTCTTTCAGGTGTCCATTTCAACACACAGCCCACTCATTTCTTATGTACAGCCTGTATCTGCCACACTGCAGTTTGTTCTTGGTTTATGCCCTGAACTTCACTTCCCTGCCACTGTGTCAATAGCCAGCCTTCACTTCTACAATCTGAACTTTCCATCATGTTGTGCGATTGCACATGGAACCCTTCTCTAGATCTTGTGCTAAGATGATTTTTGTGGTTCTGTTGCTAAAAAAGTCTTATGCTCAACTATAAAATAAATAAAACAATTTTCTTGCCATCAAATATTTAAACCCCTTGTGCTGGTGTGGACTCGAAGTGAGGGAGTGAAATATGGATGAGAAAAAAATGGGAAAACTGAAACCTTTATCTTACAGATATTTCCATCAATAACTTTAATTATGCAGCTGTCCTCAAAACAGATCAGACTCGCAAAGAGTGCAGCTCTTAGATGCAGGGAGAACCTGATGAAAATACTTTCATTTGAAAATATAATTTCTTTGACTATTCCTAGATACTTTCTGAAGCCTAAGACTGCCTGAATCACTGTGCGAGGTTAGAGAACTGTGAATGTTTTTTCTTAAGTTGTATGTGAGGTACCGAGGAAGTTGATATGTTATGTACTCAAATGAAGGGCTTTTTTGAAACTGAGCTCAAGTGAACTGCAAATTCAAGCTGACAGGGTGCCAGTGCCCTCTGTGTTTGCTGTCTGTGTCTTTAAGAACACAGAGTTAAAGACTTCCAGCAGAGATATGGGAACATCACCCTCTCGCTGCCTCCTGCACTAGCAAGGGATGGTGCCTAGCTGTAAAACCCGTGTGTGTCTCCACAGGACGCTGGAACCCTCTGCAGGCACCCCAGCTCCCCCAGCACAGCTCTGTCAGCACCCAGCTGGCAGAGGGGCTGCACTGGGCTTCTGCAATAAATGCTGTTTCCAGGGAGCTCGGGGACAGCTCCTACCTGTGGGGAGGCCACGATGTGCTGGGTCACCTGAAGCCCTGGTCTAGGAAGAAGCTGGCCAGCAGCTATTGCTGGGCTGGCAAATTGTCCAGAGCTACAAGGAGGAGTATTGGGACTTATTCCTTTTATTGGACCCCATTCTGAGCGTGTCCCTGCTCTTTAAGGACAGGAGGTAGGTCTGGTGGTTCCTGACTATAGGAAAATTCTGGCAGGTGATGTGCAGGATTGACTCACCTCTGCCTGCATGTATTAAAGCTGTGAGCACAGAAGAGACCACACCAGGTGTTTTTATATGGTTAAATGCAGATCAATGAGGCCCATCTGTGTCCATTCAGGAGCCACTGGGATACACTACCTCAAGCTCTCAAGCTGTTCAACAATTATGAAGCCTCTGGATTTTTTTCTCTGCAGTGTGCCAACTGTGGAACAGAAAGAAAGAGAACCAAATATCACAAGTCTTCTAAAACAATTACAAAGGATGAGAATACGATGGAGGAATATAGATGCAACGCATAGAGACAGAGGAGAGGGGATGAAAGAAAACTCTTGGTTTACCTTCCAGTGTTTTGTCAGAGAAATGACTGTTGGACACATAAAATTGCACACTGTGTCTGAGTTTAGCTGTATGATTCAAGAGCTTTTTTTAGTGATGCCATATGTATAGTCTGAAAAAGAAAGGACTGGCAAAGCTACAGGAACAGTGTTTATTTTTTGTGCTGGGGGAAGGAGGGGCATACCTAGACACTTTCACTGAACCTGGGTAAATGATGCTCTTTTATTCTGAAAATGGACAGGAGATTATATGCATGATCTTAATTTGAAGTCTCCATTGAGGCTTTTTTTTTTACAGAAAGCTTTAGTTGCTTCTGCAAGGAAGAATAGTCTATTTAAAAGGACATGAGAAGATCTCACCTATTAGCATTCAGAGACTAAACCAGGCCACAGCCAGCTTCACTAGCAAACACACTCTGGCTTTTACATCCCTACTTTGGTGACATGAAGATACAGGAGTTTATGGCTGCTTTGTGTCACCAGCACAGCACAAGCACCGGCACAGGCCAGTGCACAGACTGGTAAACCTGATATTCAGTATATACAAAACAACACTTGGAAAAAACTTCAGAAATGAAAGACTATGCGAAAGCCTCTTCTTCATGGCATTATTGATATCTATATGGTTATCAGACTGCAAATAAGTTTGAATCAAATGCAGCAGCACTTAATGAAAATAGAGTGTATGTATCAATGTACATTGTGTGTAATTGGTGCCATTTGAAATGATGAAGTGCTACTAACTGATCTTCATAAAATAATACTTTGCATTTATATAGTGCCTTCCATCTGAGATCTCAGAGATCTTTGCAAACATCACTGAATTAACTCTTTCTGAGCCCTTCAACTTAGCTATTGCTCTCCTTAGTCTATTCATGCGGAAAGCAAAGGCAAAGAAAGATGAACATTACATGAGGAAACCAGGACTCTAAGGGCAGGCACTTCTTGCCCTGGAAAAAACTCACAGCCTTTCTTTTTTTGAACAGAAGCTGTAAGCTTTCAGCGCCTCTCAAAATGGAGCTACTTTAGTTGCACTTTTGGATGAAAATGTCCAATTTAGCTTAAATGATTCCTTCAAAATCCTGTAGGGAATGTGTAGGAGAACTGACAAAAAGGATCCAGAAAGCTTGGCTCAGGGCCCTGTGTTTTGGCTGAGGGACTGTTCTCTGCATACCGCCTGACCACTGTGACCACAGCTTGTGAAACCTTGCTTTGTCTTCTCGTGCTTTCTCCCCTTTCCACAGTTTCCAGCAAAGAAATAAAGGCAAAAGACATCTGCAGCTTGCCAGAGTAGTGCTGGATCAACTTTGATGGCACAGGAGCCCAGGATCTATGGCAATAAAGGAAGGTTGACAGTTGCAAGCTCAGCAAACTGGTGAGGAACTTCTGAAATCAGATCAAGTCAAATGGATTAATCTAGTTTAGTTAATTCCTCTGATTAAAAACTCTCTCTGAAGAAATGATCAGACTGATCTAGGATGCTCTGAAAGAACAAGGTTGGATACCTCCTTGGTGGTATGAGTATGGCACGAGTAGCTGGAGGAGAGCTGCAGTGGTACCAAACCCTCAATCTGTGTAGAATGCAGCCAAGGCAGTACACTTGGCTTCACAGATAGTCTGGGACTTTGCCTTCAGGGCTGCATTCAGACATCAGTGTCCTGATTTAATGTCTCCTACTCCCTAGCATACAGTGCCTTATCCACATCATTGGAGTCTTTTGAGGTGTGTCTCCTGTCTCATCAAACTGGGTCAAGGACATAGAGCCACCACTTCATCTCAGACACTAAAATACAGTCCTGACATCTTGAGGAGGCCTGTAGCTGGATTCTCCCCTCTTTCCAGCATTGATATTGCTGTGACTGCAGACAGCTGATTTCCCCCCCATATCCTGCAAGAGAAGAGCTCTGTGGTGGGAGTTTGCACTCTCTGGCCAGGACTTGAAGGCAGGCAAAGAGGCAAACAGGCAAAAATTTGCTGATTAGGCCTCCAAAGGAAAGTACCAGACGCATCACTTGGTGAATCTTAGAAAAAGCTGAGTTGGAAGGGACCCTCAAAGATGATTGAGTTCAACTCTTGGCCCTGCACAGCACCATCCTGCATAGCACCGTGTATGGGAGTTACATGAATGGCTGTTACCATAATTTGCAGTGCTGCCCTGGCACATCAGCCTCAGCAAGGAATAATCCCTTCCTCACCAGAGTAAAGATAAATGATGCAACTCCAGAGAGAATATGTACTCACACGAGGAATCGAGAAATAAAAGTCAATAAAATAAAGTTAATGATAAAAAATAGTAAAATAATATAATTGGACATGTTACTTTCTACCCTATATTAGGTACAGAGCCTGCCATTTTTTCGTGGGACCTAATGCCTTGATCTGTGTCAAGTGATTTTGGCCTGTGGTTTTATTCCAACTTGCCTCTATTGCCTTCTTTCTTTTTTGAAAAGGATAACAATGAAGGATAAGAATGCATTCTTTGTCTTGTTTCTCAATTTATTGTTTAAAAGAAATATTTATTAAGCAAATATAAAATGCCTCAGAATGCTTTGCAGAGCTGCCAAGAGGTCAAAGGTCTGGGATAAAAATGATGTTGAAACAATAATTAATTAGCTGACATTCTCTTAGAAAATTTGCTTTGGGAAAAGCTATAGTAAATCAAGACAACGAAGTGACAGAAAAATGAGTAATGAGAGAAAGAAGGATTAGAAGAAAGAAAATCCGTATGGGTAGATTTATTCATTTTTGAAAACGATCTGATTTTTCTCAGCCATTGTCCTGGCCCCTAAACAAAAATCTCCTCCAATAAATAACTTCAAGCTGTTTTCAGTGACTAAGCCTCAAAATGTTCCATCCTGAATACATTCTTATTTACTGCATGCAAAACTGATTAACATCCCTTCAATGCATTTGTAGGACTTCTGGTCTGCAGAGGCCATCTGTTTAGGGGAATTTCTGGAACAGTAGTGTCACCTCTCCAGTAGGACTACCAAGAGGCCTGAAATCTCCACCATACTGTATACACAGCTGCAGAGATGATTCAGGAGCTACTTGGGCAAAATAGAATTTGTGCAACTCACTGGGTAAATATGTCATCCCTGCCTACATAGGAAACCTTTTCTAAGTCTTCTATCCCAAAGCCCCTGCTAATTTAGAATGTTAGCAAAACCTGTCTGGAAACAGGACGTGCTAAAGCTCTGTGGGAATGTTTTTCCTTTGCACACTGTTTTTCATGGAAGCCTGCCTCAGCTGCCTTCATACTCTGTGTACCCCTCTTGGACAGAATGGCAGCTTCTTGAGATCAGTAGATATATTGGGGGAAAAATGAGAGAAATCATGTTTATCCTTTAACTACTCACTGAGTTGGGGTGAATTTGCCTTGACATTCCTGCAGACATACCAGAGGGTGTGCTTCTCAAGGCAGAAAAATGTCTAGACCTACTTTCTGCCTCAAAGATCTCTCCAGATGTCTTTGGTTTATGTAGTGATCAACATAAGACATATAGGACATCATGACATCAGAGGGAAGGAAAGGAAAGATAGGACCATCAATGCAAGTGCTGATCTCAGGATACTTTGAAAGCCCCTAACTGTATCCTCCACAACAGCTCAAAATTCATTGGCCAGTCTGAAATTGAAAAAGGAACGGGAGAAGAGTACAACATTCCTTTGATGGCAGTACCCTCTTCAACTGCTACTGCCCCAAGGCTGAACTGCAGAGCACCAATGGGGAAGCAACAGGCTGGCAGCAGGAGGATGAGTTTCCAAGTATTGATGTGGATGCATGCTTGTTTGTGCCTAGGAAACTATTGAAGGTCAAGTTTTGTCCCTGCTGAGGAAAGCAGAGGAGAACTATGGATAGTCTGGCTTCAGTCTATTAAAATCTTCCAGCTTTTCTTGAAAATTGAAAGCTCAATAGCTGTTTAAAAGACCCTGAGGATGTCTGACCAACATGTTCAATTATTTATTTTTTTAACTTCTTCCTGTGCTTAGTGACAGCAAATAGATACACTAAATACCATTCTGTGAAAGAAAAGCAGGGAATAGACACACTAGAACGACATTCTGCATGGATATACAAAAACCTAATGTGATTTTGAAGCTTAAATATGCCTTAACATACTGCAATTATTAAGCCCCAGGTATTAGGGAAATCACATCTGCCTGTGTTACACAGCTGAATTAGCGAAGCTGGTGTCATCATCCCATAACTAGTTTTCATGTATTTGTTAGACTTATATGTGTGTGTTGATACTTAGAAACAAGTTGTCAAAAGCATTTTTTTTCAAAGGTGGTATTTAAAGCTAATAGGAGAAAAAATAATCCAGATTTTGTAGGTCGAAATGATGAGATTTACAAAGCTGCCTCGGGACTCTGTGACATCCTGTTCCTATTCAGGATGAATGCATGAATTGTAAAATGCAGCAAGGGCTTGAACTTCTTTAGATTACGGGGATGATCCCCCATCTTAGCTCAAAGAAGTTTCCTCCAGCAGACAAGTGGAGTTCTGTATGGATTAGGTGTGTGGAACCAGTCTGACAGGTTGGTTGTATACAACGGGTTTTAGGTTTTGATATCCTCCATATGGCAACTGCAGCTTTTCTGTCTCTCCATACGGATTCCCAAAAGAAGCCTATTTTCACCTGAGTAAATATTCTACTCCTGTCTCCATTTTTACGTGAGTGTTTCCCTTTGTGCTAGAAACAAGCTACAGTAGCAGTACTCTGGGGATGCTGCTCTAATAGATTCACAAGGTTGACTTGTTTAAGTGGGATTTCATTGTATTACACAGAGGATTTTTTCCTAAGGATGTGATTATTCCAGGACTGATCCTACTGCTGTGATATGACCACTTTTGGCACTGTGCATGCGTGGCATGGGATTAATCTTCTGGCACGGTATAAAATGAGTTAGACATTTTGTCTTGCTTATTAGCATGTGGCATTACAGATCATTTTACAAAGGCAACAGCTGCAACTGTTACTCCTACAGTTATGGCATAATTTGCTATGTCAAACACCTCTGGATGGTGCAGGCAAGAGGAACATTTATTCGTCTCACTTGTCAATACATTTATTTCCATCGTCTTATGCTTTACCTTTCTGCAGCAGTAAAACAATCCACTCTCCATACAGTTAGTTTTCCTAGGAGCTGATGAGAGGCTGCCAAAGGAAAGGTGCTCAGGAACTATGAAGATTAGCACATTGCAAGATCTTACACAGACCAGACTCATACCAAGTAACATTGGGAGCACTATTGCTCTCACTGCCATGACAAGTACTTCAGCTTTTCTCTGTACAATAGAATTATTTTTGTGTTTGGCACACCACAGACATTTGGTCACATTTAGCAGTCATTTGACACTGACCAGCTTCAGAGACACAGGATCTCTGAGCTTCTGACTCTGCCCAGAGGCTGGGGAAGGACTCAGCAGGGGCTGGATGCTCAGTCCATAAGCGGGTAGCCCTGCTTGCCCCTGGGTTCCTCACCCAGTCAGTTCTGAACCAAGACACATTATTGCAATCTTCAGCATATGCAAACCTTGACTAGTCCCAGACAGGATGGCTGCTGTTCAAATAGGAACAGTTTATTTAGACAAAAAGGCTCTGGATTATAGGCACCTCTTTGGGACTCCAAGTATGCTGCATGAGTCCTGTCTGCAGGACATGAACTAGCCACTTCTGGCATTTACAGCATGCCTTTAGCCTTTCTCACAGCACCTTCTGCCCTACAGCACCAACCACCCAGAACCCAGACTTGCTGAGGGAAGGATAACTAGCTGGTAAACAGTGCCTGAGATGATACTTTCCTTCAATTTCTCATTAAGTAATAAAATTGCATGTAGACAGGGGTTCAGTGTGTCCCAGCTGGGTAGGAGACTAACACAAGATGATCTCAAGGAATGGGAGGTGGGTATGAAGCTTTCCTCTGCCTTTCTATAAAATCAGATTTCTGCAGGAGGTTAGAGGCAATATTGCTGGGCAAGTTGATGCTGCCTTGTCCCTCTGCAACAAGCTGGCTCCACCTCAATTCCAGATCTTCATGTTCCTCCCCCTGCAGCTGATGAGAAGCACACAAAGCTCAGCCAGATAAGCTCTCTGTGTGAGCACACCTTTGTCAGCATCGGGAAATTGAGCTGTTCCCTGTGTAAGCCATGCCAAAGCCTTCACCAAGGCAGCCAGCCCACTTCAGCCTAATCGGGCAAGGAGCATTCACAGAAGGCCCCCACTGGCAGATCCAAGGAGGGGCACTGTGTCAGAGCACCCATGAGGAGAAGCTGGGGTTTGCCCAAAGTGGGTGCCACCAGAAGAGACTGTGTTTTCAAGCCACCCATCCTGGCAAGGAAGCTATCTCAAAGTTATATCTAGTGGAGACAAACTCACTGTGTCTTTGGAGCTGCTGCTGAGAGAGAACAGACTCTGCCTTGAGCCCTCTCACAATTTATGTTAGCCTAACATAAATCAGCACAAGCTGGCATTTTGCAGCAGTCCTGTCCTTTGACACTCCCCTCCTCCCCATGACTTATCTATTTGCTGTGAAAGAAGGAAGAAGGAAGGGAGATAAGGGGAGCGGAAGGGGATTCAGATTGCAACTTGCAACAGCTGACGTTTTTATTGTATTTTAATTAAATAAGCCTCAGACACAGGAGCACATGGAAATCCCCCTGTGTACCCACTCCTCCTCCTCTTCCTCTTAAAAACTCATTAAGTAAGGAGACCACAATTAAACCAGGAATGCAGGGTTGCCTCTCCTACTTTCAGGACCTCATCTGCATTCTTTGCCTGGAAAAAAGGTCACTGCAGAACCATGCAAGATGGTTATAGCTGTTTGTTCACCCTATCGCCAAAGGGCATGAGGAGAAGTCTGCTTTTCCCCTGGAGTCAATGTGCAAGTGTGTGTGGGAAGTGTGCAAGTGGGGGGAAAGTAGCTTGTGCTTTTTTTCCCGCTTTGCTCTCCAGTTTGGTAACAGCCTAGATGCACTGGAAACCACAGCTGAATAAGAGGGACTGCATTTGTATTGCAGTGTCCCCTCATGAATAACAATGCCCAGAAGGGCAGCAAGCACAGAAGCTGATGCCCACCTTACTCATCTTTTCTAGCCTACATCTGGATTGCAGGTGGGACCCTAGCTGTGAAAAGCACCTTACTCCATTGCTTCATGGGCTGCTGTTCTGCTTCAAGGCCTTTTCTCTGTAGGTTCAAGGGCTTTGAAGTGTTCATAGGCCTCCCCTTCCTCTACATACAAATGGGATCTCTAAGATCCAGCTCAGCAAGAAGACATGAGCTCCATCTGTAGCTGTTAGTCACCTCCCCTTCAGAGGTAAGTTAGAGCAGCAGTTATGTTAAAATAAGGCTTGGGATGCAAGTGTAAGCCCTTAGCTAATTGATGATGAACACATACAAACATACACAAATACATGTGTGCGTGTTTGTGCTGCCCTTTCCACATCTTGGTTACTGTGACACCTCTGATTTTTAATCTTACCCATGCTTTTGTCTCATGGAGGCTCTTGTGGGACTGGGCAGAGAAAACAGCTGCATCCAGTCCCCTCTGTAGGCAGCTCATACCAAGGCTGCTCTCTGTCAACAGGTGTTGCTCTTGCATAAATGAAAACCCCTCCCAGGAGGAGAATGGCCAGAGATAGGATAGAAGGATGACCTCTGAGGGGGCCCAGCACAGACCTTGAAATGATCTGTCAGCATTTTTTTCTTCCCACCAAGGATCTCTGGGGAGAAGGCAGAGGGTCACTGCCCCACGGAGAGGCACTCTCCTGACTGCCCTCCGGAAACACTTGAGGGCCAGGTGAATTTATTTGCTATTGCATCATTTTTCCTTGCAGATCTGACAGCTCATAATACCTCTGGTGCCTGACAGCCCCACTCTTTTGCAATTGATAAATAATCTCTTCCTGATCTGAGCAACCAAGGAACATCTTGAGCCTGTCACACTGGAGAAGATCCATCAGGCTCTCGTGCCACAAGTGAGGTGTTTGAAAAATGGTGTTTGTACAACCATTCTGGGGTATTAATTCCTGGCATCCTACTTGTATTTTGATTGCTTCTCAAAGAACAACAACGTATTTTAACTCTTTGCAAATGAAGCAGTGTTCAGTTGTTATGGTAACTCAAATTCTAAAAATAATGTAAAGAAAAGACCACCTTTAATTGATATCACAAGAAGTTGTTATGGTAACTGGAATTTTAAAAGTAACTAGGTTAAACTCCATTTCTTTTTTATCCAGAGCTTTGCATAAACAAATTCTGATTAAAATATCAGGTTTAATTTAATCAGTTAATTAATGTCACTAAATGTCATTTATCTTATAACTCTCATTTATATTCAATTCCAAATTACCTAACTTGCTGAGTTCTAACTATTCAGCCATCAATCTGGTAGTCTAGAATAGGGCATAGGATGACTGTACAATTTATTTTTGGCCATGGAGTGGTTAAAATGGAATGCACTGTTTTTATATCATGTGAGGGGCCTGTTTCTTTCCTCAGTAGCATGGATGTAATGCCATCAGGTAAGCCTGTGATTAAAGTCAAGCATGTGCTGTATGAATGAAGGCTCATGCTCTGCTGACTTCTGTATTCTCCAAAGCAGGTATCCTTCAAACCCTTCTCTAGTGTCTGTCTCTTCCACAGTGTCCAGACTTTCTGTCTCTGCACCCTCTCCCCCAAGGCTGTCACCTTTCTGCCCAAATTACTCTCTCTTCCCTTCTCTGTCAGAACTGGCAAATGATTTCTCACCCTAACCCGCTAAATCAGCAGTGACATTTCCTCCAGTGTGGACTCATTTTCCTCTTTCAAGAGCTGCCTGTCATTCCATTGCACAGTCTCTGCCATTTGCTCCAGTAATATCTCCCTGTTCTCTTGGAATGTCCCACATTGTTCCACAAGTTCTTCCATTGAACCCTGAGTTACTGCAGCCCAGCTCTTTACCAATTTTTCCAGCAGATTTCTTTGCAAATTCCTTTTACCTTTTCCAGCAAATTTAATAACCCTGTTCTTGCTATCCTCAGTCTGAACTGCAGAGGACCTGGTTATCTGTCAATTCTCTGCTCATTTTTTTCACAGATTAATAGAGTGAAAGGCTAGGCGACGTTCATCATGAGCTTTTAGCCTAACAGGCCACAGAATCTCATCCAGGAATTTCCATGTTGAACCTTTAACTTCTGTTTGAACAATTAGTGTGTCTTTTACAAAGGCACCTAGTCTTGATTAAAAGACTGCAACTAATGGAGAACCCTCTACATCCCTAGATAGCCTGACCTAAACATTTAACCCTCCCTGTTAAAAAGAAATGCATCATATCTTTCATCCAAATGTGGCTAGCCTCAGCTGACAGCCCTTGGACCTCTCTATGGACTTTAACATCTGAACAATTCACCTCAAGGGAAAAAATTACTGTGGGTCAGCTTCCCTGAGGTAATCACCCCTATTCATGTTCTTACCTACAGCAAACTATAATAATGGTGAGGTTATATGTGAGCCCTTCTCCCAGGGTAAGAGGTGTAAACACACACTTGCACAGAAGGGCAAACAGCTCCTGTAGAGGAACTGGTATAAGGTAACCTATTTTTTCTGGCACTTTGTATGTCTTCCTTTCCGCTGCAGTTTCTTTACTACAAGGAAGATCAGCATCAGAAATGTCCTCATGGTATTAATACTTGAGTATCTTAGTCAAATTACTCCTTAACCTTCCACTGGATAGTTAGAAAATATTTGTAAGAGATTTTAGGTCTCTTATTGATAGGTAGAATGCATTTCAGTTGTTTTTGTAGTGCTTTTCCAGTTTTCTGCATATTTACTGGGTATCTGAGCATGAACACTGGCACTCCCCAGCCCTACTAAATACCTTTATCTACTTGCACAAGGATTGCACCAGCCTCACACTGGCAATTCACATTCATTTGTTCATCCATAATAGCCCCTACACTGTTTCCAGAATTTCTGCTTTCTAGTTCCCAGTCTGAAACTGAAAATATAACTTGCATTCTTGGTTTGTGTGTGTGTGACCTTCCCAGAGGCTGTGTGTACACACCAGCTTCCTAAAAAAAATCCAGCTTACCAAGCAATCCAGATCTTGCCGCAGGAATGCTCTGTGCTTATTAACATCACTTATCATGCCAGAGAAGTTTATTTAATCTGCAAAGTTTACCAGCAGTGCCATGTTCTTCCACCTCAGTTGTAACTTCTTTTTGCATTTTGCCTCCAAGCTTTCAACCTTGCCTCTTTCCCTGCTCTTACATCTTCAGCTCTCTAAATCACAACTCCGAAGCAATAATTTCCCAAAAGCAACCAGCCTGCCTCCAGAGCAGTGCAAGCAAATAATAAGATTGAAGAATCCCCTTAAAAAAGAAATCTCAGAAATTACCATTTGAGGGAAGCACATGGAAAACTGCTCTGTCAGTCACAGCACATCCTGGTGTGCTGCATCCATTCCTTAATCAGTCCCTGACTATTCTCTAAACTGTTTCAGTCAGGTCCCTGTTTGCAAAGCTTTTGCATACAGTTAATACTATCAGCATATTATTATAAATCATGCTAACAGCAAATACACATGCAGTATGTGGTTTGTAGGCACAAGCATGCAAACAGCTATGAATCAATCTATTTGACTTTTTGATGTCCTGTAATCAATCTATAATCCAGTTGTGGAAGGGACTGTGTTTTGTTCTTAAGAAATTAAAAATTCTCCAGATGTAAGTGGTTTAATATTAAATGCTTCTCCAAAAAATAAGCTTTTAATTTAATAACATGAATTTTAAAACCAAATTTTTTTCTCCCTCATAGCTGCCAGGTAGAGAGAAACAAATTTTATTTTAAATATAAAAAAATCCCACAAACAACTAAACAAAAAAGCTGTCTTGTCTCCCTTTTACATGTTTGATTGCCACTCATGACACAGTTTTCTGTAACTGTCCTGCTTAGCTCCCTCATTAAAATGGACATTTCTAAATTTCTGGCAACCTCCCCTACTCCTTGCTAATGTCAGTTCTGATGTTTTGCTTTCCTTGCATGTATGGTCTTCAGTGAATATGGATGGGGTTACCTGCAAACAAACCAAGAGTAGAATATTTTCACCAATGAAATTCACTGAAGAGCTGAGGGGAGGATGTTAACTGGTGACCTACACATTTACACACCAAACATTATTTATTGTTGTTGTGGAGGTTATGGAGAAACACCTCTTGTGTCACTCTTAAATACTGACCTAAAATCTTTAGTTGCTGGATTTATGGGGAGGAAATTTCTTGTGTTAAATGATAGGGAAAGAGTCTCCAGATATTACTGGTTAACACCAATGAGTAAAGAGTTTTGGGAAATCCCAGATCATTAGACTTACTCAGAGGTCCAGTTAAAGCCTTGTATCTTCTACCACACACCCAGAGTGCGCAATTCTAGAAAATCCCTGTGAGTTTAGAAAATGCAGATGATTTTTAATATTTTATGTTTGAGGTGCACATAGCAAAGCAGTGTGCAATCCATTTTCTAAACAGTAATTAGGTTAACAGAACGTATTCATCATTTAATATAGTCATTAGAGATGACTGAAATTAATCTTTTTCCTGTAGAAGCTTTTAAGAACTTTCCCCTTTATCTTTTCAAGAAAAGTTTCAAGTTTTTGGCAAACAAATCAACCTCTGAGTATTTGCATTCTAAAATACCTCTTGGATATTTGTGGTATAAATATCTCCCACTCCCTTCCACTCTGCCCTTCGGTACCATGGTTATTTCCAAGTCCCCTGGCGTCTGCCACCACTTTCCATGCTGATCCTGCTGTGGGGATGTGGCTCTGCTGATGTTACAACCACAGTCTCAGCCCAGGGCAAGCTAGGGAACAACAGGTTTGGTGTGGGGCATCACAATTTTACAATGAAGATAGTTGGGACTTCTTTTTGACAAATAAGAGGAAATTTCTGTTAAAAGCTTTGTTTGAGTGTAATTTTCTTTCATAAAGGAATTTTCAGGGAAAATTCATGGAGGAGTTTTGGCAATCATCACATAAAAGTTTGATAAATGCTGGTAGAAAAAATGGGCAAACCAAGCCATGGAAGTATGAGATGAGGTACATATGAACTTGACACACGGGACTCTGGTTCCCACAGAAGCAGTTTGCTGACCCAGTGCTCTGGCTGAAATCTTTTACTTACAAGTATTAAATGTTTGTTCATAGCAGAGTGCAGAAATACTTACTATATATTTTTCCCAGTCCACACAGGAAGAGGTTTGAAGTCCAGGCCCAGCCAGATTGTTATAGCAGGAAAATATTTGGAAGTATAGATCGAACTGAATGAAACTGCAGCCAGGCCAAGCCTGTGTACAGCAATTGAAGTTACTAGGGGCACAACAGCTGGAGGACATGCAGGGGAAGCCAGAAATTGCTCAGCTGAATCCTCGGCAGACCATGTTTGACACATTATTTATCTTCTTCTTTTATAGGTGTCTCCTGCCAAGTAAGTGGGGGAGAGAAGTATAGCTCAAAGAGATATTTACTTTCCTGTTGAATGAACAATGTTGAATGAGCAAGTTCACTCTACAAGGATGAAAACGCAGACCTGTCTTGCTAAAACAAATAGATAAGAAATTAGCTCTTCAAAAATTTTTCTACCTCCAGCAGAAGCAATGGAGCTTAATTCTCTCTGTCACTCACTCCCCTCTCAGGAGGGGACATTTCATCAGCCACCAGACCAAGAGCCTCCACATCAGGCAAAGCCACTATCTTCAAAAGTGACATGCATAGATGTGAGTGACTGCAACATTCACAGACAGCCCACAGCTTCTGAGCACCCTTCAAATCAGTTGTATAATGGCATATAATCCCCTCCTCCCTTTGCCAGCATGTTCTGTGCATTAGTGGGCACGTGGGATGAGGACTAGCCAAGGTTCTGGCCTCCCTGCCTGTAATGCATTCCCTCTACAGGGCCACGTCCACTCTGCAACCTCCATGCCTGAGGTCTGCCTCTTGGACATGGGCACTGGGAGAGGACACAGGATACTCTGGGAATGTCACTTACACTGGGNATATATATATTTTCAGTATAGATATAAAAATAGGACATGCTATCTTACATATTGTAAGACCTAATGATAATCCATGTGAATATTTTGCAATGTTCTGCAATCTGCAGGTGTTGAGATTATTCTTTCCCAAAATATCAAGGTAAAAAAAGATTCAATTTTGCTGTAGTTGGGCTTCCAGATTCCCAGGGAACCAGACAGTCCTAACTGCATATTGCAGCTCTGCACACAACATTTTGCCCAGCAGTTATATTCTGTTGGGAAAAGGTTCACAAAGTTCAAGGCAGCTCCTGGACATGCACTGGGAGCGTATGTGCTGGCTTCCCCAGGCCCAAAGCAATCCTAGAGCAAACTTCCTGCAAAATGGACCTTAGACTCCTTCTGGATTTGGGTTAAACTAATCTATCTCTTCCTTTGCTTCACTGGCAATTTCCAGCCAGCTCCCAACCCAATTGCAAATGTTGGAAAAACAGCTCCTTGTATTTACAGGAAGTATGTAAGCAAGAGAAGCATGAAGTTAGATAAAGGATTTTCACTCCTTCAGAAATGAATAATGAGTAAGATGAGCTACACAACAGAAAGAATTGCCCTTGATTCAGTGGATTAATTTGCTCGATAGCATGAAATAAGACAATTTAAAGGAAATCAGAATTAATATAAAACATTTGTCTTCAGACACGGTTAAACAATGACACGGAAGACTACAATAGTCAATAGGATATAAAAAGAGGTTTAGATTGTAATACTGCAGCCATCTTAAAAGAAAAGGTTTGATGCCAGATACTGTATCTGCTTTTTCTTATCACAACACAGTTGCTATATAGCTAGTGGGTAACTATACAAACCTCTTACAGAGGCAGACTGACAAACGCACTTACTTCTGTTTATGATGTTACCTCACCTCTTAGGAGCCTTTGCTTTTGAGTAGCACCCAGGAGGACAGGTCATACATACACTGGCTTGCATATTTTGCTATATGCAGACCACAAACATGATCTCGCCTTTGGAGAGTTTACAATGTGCTGTCTTTTCTTGCTCTGGCATAAAATGCTACATCTGATGGGGAATGTCCACAGAACGATTTCGTTTTTTCTCAGGATATTGCTTTGAAAATCCCACTGCTGCCTTTTTCATTGTTCTATTATGAGGGATAAATCTCTGAGTCACAGGTCTCTTGTCCTTTCTCAAGTCACTTTTCTTAAGGAAAGGCACCTGCACTGTCACTTGGTCGGATACTCTCTGATGGGCCTGCATACACAGAGTGGTGGAAATAAAGCTTCAGGGCCTCCAGTGATGTGCAAGTTCACATTCCCACACACAGGTAGGTGATCTGAATCCATAACTAGCCCTGGCAGCAATGGGTGATGGATTGTCTTGAGTGCAATATTACCATGGTGCACAGTGCTTCTAGCACTGTAAGCTGCTCTTTGGCCACGGTGAACGTGGCAGAACTGCCAGTATGACCTCCTCCTGTTGAAATTAGGTCAGGGAATAAATCACTGTGGGTGGGCTTTAATGCACTGCCTACATTTTTAAAGTTCTGCTACGTAGCAAGTGGTTGTCCCTGGGCATATTATCAGCAATATTTATGTATGGATGGACATGCTCCCCATAAATATCATTGTTCATGGTTAAGTGGGTAAATGTTAGAAATAATAATAATGAAATCTATATGAAAAGATGACTCAGCCTAATCACATTCCAGACATTTGGGACTCAACATCTCAATGAAATGGCTCTGTGATGGCTCACTGAGTAAAAGAGAACAGGAAAGAAAATATACAAAATTCCTGCTGGCTGTAGCTCGTATCCAGCACTTCAGCAGCAGGAGGATTCTCAGCCATGCACTGTGCTAAGGGCTGGTTTCAAGGAGGACTTACACCATGCCCAGAGGAGCTAACCTAGGTGACCCAGCTGACTGCAGCTGGACAACAGATTAACAGACTTTGAATATGAAAAGATATAATTTATGGGTTCTATGCTGAATATCTTGTTTGAATGCAACCTCAGAGAAAATATGGGATGGTTCTCTGCCTGCAGCCTGTGTCTCCTGTATTACCCACGGTGGCCTGGGAAAACTGCTCAGACAAGAGCTGCAAGCTTGGCTCTTTCTGTTCCCCAAGTGCTCCATGACTGGCCGTGGCAACGTGTGTTACACAGCCCCTGAGAGCTATCAAGGGGACATCTTGCCTGGGAGTAGCCATTATTTCATAGCAGCTGGACCATTACTTAGGGTGGCAGGGACTTCTCTTTATTCTCCTGGCTTTCTGTGGGTTGAACACCTCATGTCCTGGGGCTTACATCTCAGCTTAGCACTGTGGAAAGGGGCAAGCCTCTTCTGAGGCTTTGAAAGGGGTGGGGGTGTAAGCACACATCCCTCCCTCCACTGCTAAATTAAACCAGCTGCCAGCTCCCTCCTAGTAAGATGGGGCTGCAGTGAAGGATGTGACCCAGGCTTGAAGAGGGTTAAAACAACTGATCTATGGCTGTTACTGGCTGTGCTTTGCTCTCCCAGCTGGGGGAACACAGTCAGCAAAGAGATTTTTAAACTTCATTTTCTCTGTCTACAGGTGCCTGTCTTCCAGTATTAGTCTAGGGAACTGCACACCAATTACCTCATATATTCACTGAAAGTGCAGTACAATACAACTTATTGTTATATAGTGTCCTTGATAGAAAGCCCCATGAAATTCTTGACAGTACTATTGGGTCCATAAAAGTGTGCGTGGTCATGAATACATGTGAGGGTTCAGTCCCTTGCTCTTGATTCCTGTTCTCTGCTGGAAATCACTCTGTTACAATTCTCTCAATTTCAGCAGTTAGACGAAGTGGAGGAAGGGAATATCACAGCTCTGTGTCACTGTCTGCAAATGCATTAGGGCACAGAAGGGCCATCCTGCTAGACCTAAGATAAAAGGACCCAAGGGACACACAAAGACATGCAAATACAGAGCCAGGAAAGCTGACCCATGGCTGAGCACTGGTGCCTGGCCTGACCCTTGGCACCATTAGGGCTCCCAAAGTGAGGAGCTGTGTGCTCAGTGCTGCAGCAGAAGGGACCAGATTTCCATGGCAGTGTTTTGGCTCAGTGACACACGCTGTACACAAGAAGCTTAATCTAATCTTTGCAGCACTCAAATGAAGAGCATAATGTCGCATCATGAATCACCTGTTTTCTCCAGCACAGAGCCCACAGGAAAAAAATTAAAAAAAGGATTTTGCTTTCCAAAGTTCAAATTATTTGTAACCACTTGACTAAATCTGCTTCTTAAAAAAACAATAAAATGTCAGTGTAGCAGTTCTATCACAAGACATCTGGGGCTGTATTTAAGCAGCCAACTGTAGGTTTGAAAACAAACTTACCTGCCTAATACAGCATCTATACTGAAAAAATGTGATATAGATTCCTGATGTGCCTGACTTTTAGGGCTGCTGGTTTTAGAGTCTCTCTGTACAAGCAGTGGAGAGGGATAGGCATGAAAATAACAAGCCATTGGAGGATCCTGAGGTGCATGAAGGCCCATTCAGCAGGGACAAAACAGCCCTCCCAAGGAGAGGTCACTTGGAGAGGTACCAGGGACTCATCCGTGCCCAGGAACACTTATGCAGGTAGGGAAAGTCAGGATAACGTAGGGAAATGTGTTGTTCCCTCCCACTCAGAGATCAGCTCCCCACTTCATCCTAGACATAAACCTCAAAGTGGTCCAGCAGTGACATTTTGTGGCTTCTGAGGGGCAGCTGCTGCTCTGGCTGTTTCAGAAACTATTCCAGGTCCGAAGAAGGTCAGCCAAAGTAATTCTTCCTGTTGCAGGTTAGCATGGCTGCAATAACACCCATGTGCTCAGACTTGGGTGTTTCCCTCGGGTTTGTGGGAATATTTTGCAGAATGAGACTGGTGAGTAGTCAGTAAAAGTACCCAAATACTTTGATTTCTTCTTACTTGGCCGTTCTGTCTTACAGCCCTTGAGTTTTCTTTTCAATAATCAAGGCACAGACAGAAAAAAAATTCCCAAACTTAATTAGGCCTGATTTTCATTAAATCCTTACAGAAATTCAAAAAAGAAAGAATAAAAAAAATCAATAAAGCTAAAACCACAAAAATTTGCCCATAACTGAGCTTCACATATTATTGTCCACACAAATAGACATTAATCTCTGAAATGTTTACACGAGCAGTTGTTAATGAACTGTACTGCAGAGCACTGACAAATCTCAGGAAAAACAATCTGATGCCACTGAAAAAGAAATCACAATTCTCTTTGTTATGTAGTGCCCTGGGTAGTGCTGGGAGTCCCTGGTACCAGGAGATGTCCAGAAAAAAGGTGTGTATTGATGATCTTATAAAACCTGAACCCTGTGATGTGTTAGCTGTCCTTCAGTGCCTGTGAGGAGCAGGAAGGAAGGGTCCAGGGTTCACTGAAATTATATTTAAACATTGATGTATTAGCAGTTTCAAGGGAAAAAGATGGGGTGAAAATACTTTTAGGCTGACATCAAGTACAAAAACATTGCTGCACTGAAGACTGAAAGAAAGTTTGCTTTGGATTGAATAAAAATTTGTATTCAAGCAGTTTTGCTGATCTGTACATTGTGTAAACAAAATCAAAATAAAATGGAGGTTCAAAAATAAAAATGTCATGCTGATAACTGAAAATCAAAGTGTTTAATTAGGAATAAAATACCAAATGGAGATAATTTGAGCTTTGGGGATTTTTTTAAACACAGCTAGTAAAATCAAGATTTATTTGAAAATTACCTTGCTGCTGTGAGATCAGACCATGTAATTCTCACTCAGGGAAATGTATAGCCCTGTGTGACTCCAGTCTAGGGCCTGTATCTCTGGAGCTGTCAGGATGGGAGATTAAGCATATCACTGTGCCTCTAGAGAGACCTGCTTCTTTTGTATCCATCCAGTTTGGTCCTTCTCAATGCCATCACAGTGTTCTTTGAGTGGCTTGGAAACGGTTTGCTTGGTGATGGAACCCTCTCACTTGTTTCTATGACTGTAGAGACTGGATCCAGCAGTTCCCAGCTGACCAACCTTCTCAACTTCAGCATGGGAAAAGCAAGGTTAGACTCTAATATCTACCCAGTGCCCTTTAATTTCACTAGTCTGGTGCAGACAATTGAAAAATGGATATTAAATGGGCATCAGAGGGCGGCTGCAATGGCTTGGATATAATCAGCATGGCCAAGTTATTCTCGTGTTATTTTAATTCTGGTAATATTTCTGTTTAGAGCCAGCTCATTACGGGCATCTATTCAAAGGCTGGAGACTACATCCAAAATGAAAGCAGAAAAAAAGGGAAAAAAATTAGCATAATGTGCTGGCTTTTCACCTCCCTCTGCTTCTTTCCCTGACAAATTAACAGCAAAGACCTTTTAAACCACCTCACGTAGGTAACCTTGTTATCGAAAGTGTCCTGCTGGTGAGAATCAGGCCCTGGGCGCCGGTGCACGGAGGTGACTCCCAGTGGCAGATCGATAGCTGGCAGGGCTCCTTGCTGGAGGAGCTGACAGTGAGCTTGGAGCTTGGAGCCATCGGCATCCTAATTCCCTGCCGCATGCAGCCGGGGCAGCCCCCGGGACCGGGGTTTGGGGCACAGCTCAGTGCATTCCTCCCTTCCACCATTTCTGGCACCCTTGTTTACGTGCTGAGGTTCAATAGGAATTTCAAAATGTCGGGGAGCAAGGAAAGAAAAGGAAGGAGAGAGCATTATATCCTGCCTGTCTTTATTTTATAATGTATTTATGTGGGAACGGAAGGGGGGTCCTGAGGCATCACTTTGTATCTGGGTTGAAATGCCTTTTTTTCCATAAACAGAAAGGTTTCAGAAGGAGAATGCTAAGCAGAACAGAGAAACGACACACTATTTATCCAGGTTTTGTTAAATAATGAGCTAGATTCCTCAGAGATCAATCTCTCCCCTTCAATTAACAACAATAAATTCCTCATAAAATATTCTAAACAATGCCGGACTTTCTTCTTGCTTTACATTATTTATGCTGCCTGTTTGCTATTCTCATCCTTAGAGCGATTTTATACATTACGTCTTGTTTCTCAGCCAGAAAAACAAGTTGCCCCCGCGGAACGATGCCGGCAGCCGGCTCTCGGTGCCCGGCTGCTCCCGGGCGCGCCATGCGCACACGCACACTGCCCCTTAGAGGTGACATCCGCGCATGGCCACGGGCAAGAAAATCACAGCTACTGACATGTGTTTTGATTGCAACGTGTTTATGCAATTTTGACCAGCTGTCTGGCTTAGCAGAAAGAGCTCCTTTTTTTTTAATTATTATTTTTATTTATAACGGATGTCCATATTATGATCTCAGATAAGCACTGCAAATCTTGCATAGCTCCTTTGACTTTCAATATTGAATTTTTGCAACGGACATACCTGCTGTCAGGTTCCTGACCCCAGCTCTTATTCCTGAAAACTCTGTTCTGTAAAGATTGCAACTTTTGCCACCGTGCCTTTCCAGATGCTGCTGGACATGGCCGAGCTTGAAATAAAAGAAATCCCATAGTGCCCAGAGGCAAATTGACATGTTGCCATCCACCTTAACAAATGAGTATGGAAGTGATGAGAAAGGAAACAGCAGGCTAAGCCTTTTGCTTCATCGATTGCTACAACAGCCACCAACCCTAATTCTGCTCTGCTCTTGTCCTCATGGAAAGCATGACTGTGACAACCCAGCCAGGCCTCAGCCACCTCAAGGGACACTCTCTCATGTCAAGTGCTTTGCTGTCTCCTGCCCTGATAGAATAATGAAGAAAATCTGTCTCATTCTTTTCAGCAGCAGCTGCCTCTGCCCCCCCAAGGCAGGCAGGGTTGCACATACGTAGACAGAGGAGGGAAGGAAGATCACCAAATGCTTTCTTGTGTCCATCTGCCTGATCTGACAGTAATTTCTCTAGCTAGAATTTAATATTGAGCAAAGCAACATGTGCATATCTCCAGTTCAGGGCTGGAGGTGGTGGATTAGCAGTGTGCTGTGTGGGACACAATGCCATCCCAGCATGTAAGCACATTGGGAAACAAGGCATTTAATTTAAAATAAGTAGAACTAGGAGCTCCAGGCAGGCAGAATTGCGAGCCACTCCCCCAGAAAGAATTAGTAAAGCATCCTGCTGGAATGGATTTAGCATCGAAATTTCAGCCTACCCTTTCACACACTGGCAAGGAGAAAGCACGCATGCAGCAGAGGGTTGGGGCTGCTCTTCACTGAAAGGGAAAAAAAAATTCCATAAACATGACTTGCCCCTTCTTTTGACACATGTTAACTCCAAATGCTTGCATGCTTCATGATTTATCCGCACTCTGCACAAATTGATTTGCCTCCAAGGCAGAAGACCTTCAAGAATGAGACGACCATTTCTCTGGGCTAGGGACCTGAAGCAGGAATATGTACAAATTGAAATGGGGATAATCTCCAGAGCTAAAGAGTGATCCATCACAACGTCGTGATCCAAGAGCAGGACAAAAAACACGGGTTTGGCCCTGCTGCAATTGGAGGGGGGATAGATCTGCTGAGAAGTGGGAGGAAGACTATGAACCAATGAGGAAGAGGCAAGACCTGGCCCAATATTTGCACTGGAAGCCAGGAGATAGGTGTGTAGGAAACTGAGGTGCAGTTTGTCCTCTTATCCTGTACTGGGATTTGGGCCACTCTGAAGTGGAAAGGAAAAGTACAACCTCAACAGGGAGTGACACAGGCCCTTTGGCAATGAAAGTCAATGTCCTTGTTCTACAAATTTAAATAATGAACGTTTTGCAAATTGTTACTGGAATTATTCAGTCTGGCTTCAGTGGAAGGAAGTGGGATTCATCAATTCCCATCTGACATTCTCTTTTATCTGGTGACTGGGGTCAACCCACAAGGGGAACACTCAGCCAGACATTAACAAAACAGGAGGTGTGCATGTGTTTGTAAGGGAAGAGTGAGTTATAAAAATGATATTTTCCTTTGGAGAGAAACACGCTACAAGAGATTGTTATGAGTAATTTTGTTCTTGGAGACTCTCCATCTACACAAAATTGACCCAACAACGCTAGTGATAGAGGTCAAAAGAGAAGTCCTCTCCACAGGTGCTCCCTTTCCCTCAAGGGGGTGGTCATGCAGGGTGGATGGTCATCCATCATGCCTACAGCTGGATCAGACTGTGGATCAGTGTGGCTGAGGATGTCCAGAGCCTGGAGTTCAGCAGACCAGACAGTGCCACAATAGGTCTCTCTGTCCTTGTAACAAAAGCCTCTACCAATCTTCCCTTATCCTATCACTGTGCTTTCCCTTGTCTTCTCCCTTTAAACATGTGGAGGTATACCCTGCAGAGGCACTTCCTGCAGAGATACACTGTGGGAGAAACCTTGTCCACATACACTCAGCTTCAACAAAAGGCCCGAGGGAGGTAATGCATGGTTACCATGCACAGCACTCAACAGACTTCTACACTGAGGGACCTTCAGCAGGCCTGACCAGAGGCAGGAATATTTCTTGAGCTGCTTTTCTGAGAGCCAAGGATGTGCCATTTGCATGCAAGTGACTGCAGAAGGAAAGCAGAACAGCAGTGTGTGCACTACAAGACCACTTGAGAATGAAGATCTCCCAACACTGGTCAGGGAACAAAAGAAGCAAGTCACCATCCTAAGCCCATGCTTGCACAGGCAACACTACCACACAGATCCCTCCACTAAATAGGCCAAACTATTTTAAAATTATAAAATTGTTTTCCAGTACCTCTTGTAAGGATGCAGAGTATAGTACAAATACACCAGCTACCATCCAAACTCTCTCCTCTACAACAGCAGCTGCAAAATTTTCATTGTGTCTTGCAAAGGAGTGACTGGATGCAAAAAACCCTCAAAGCTCCCTGTGAGGCTGTGCTGGTCACATCCCGAATCCCAGCCTTCCTCCTCCTCCTCCTCCTGGAGAGAACAATGTGGCTTTGTCAGCACCAGGAGTAGTGAGCACTAGCAAAGCACAATGGCCGTTTTTATCCTAGCTTCAAGGCATTTTGGTTGGATAAAGGAACGCATTCATCCTGTGAGGCCAAGGAAGATCTATGTTAGAATTGGGTTTTGCCCACAATTCTATATTTGATCTCTAAGGAATAGATCTGAACAACAATCACAGTCAAAATGTTTTAGCCTACTCCTCTTTCTTTGCTTCAGCTAATTTTGAGAGCCAACACTTGTTCCTTTACCTGTATGCTAATTGCAGTAGTGATCTACCTTCTAATGTCTTTAATGTCCTCCCTAGCTTGGGAAACTTAGTAATGTCATCAATAAGACAGATAGAAACACAGGCTTGCTCACTGCCCATGAACAAGTCCATCTGTAATTCTTGAGGTCTACTTAGGTAGGAAAGAGTTAATACCCACAACTCTCAGTCAACAAATTGGCCCATCCAAGAAAAAAAAAATATCCCAGAAAATTGGATGTCAGTAGATTATCCTTCTGCAGATCCATGGATTAGTGTGCTTGGAGAGGGTATCCAAGTGGAAAAGAATGTAATAGCACTGAATGTGCAGGAAGAGCCTTTACCTCCACTCCAGCTCAATTACACATTTCTCTTATCACGGACATCACATGATGCCTAACCTCATACCTTCTCTTGCTTAAGCCTATTATTGCATTTTTATAAATATTGGAAAGCCTCTTGAAATTGTGAAGCTTCTTACTGCAATGGATCTTATGCTAACTAAATAATTTTGTTTCCTTGATTGTCTCTCACTCTACTCATCCAACATCACTTCCTTATTTGCCTAGTTTCTTGTGTTAAGTGATTGCAGCATCCATCCTCCCTTCAATTTTTCCATGATACACACACTTAACAGGTTTCCAACTACAGCTTAAGGCCAAACACATCTCAGGTACTCTCTGGCCAGCCTAGAGCAACTACCACAGGCACAAATATTTGAGGAAGCAAATAAAAGACTTTGGACTTCCTGTAAGGTAAGGGAAGTGTGGAGTGCAGAGAGAAACCATGAACCAGTGTAGCTGGTGCCAGCTGTGCCTCGAGTGCCTGGCGCTTCTCCGTAGAAGAAAGGGTGAAATCAAAGCCAGGGCGGCTGAATGGCAGCATCTGAAGAGGCAGCTCTTTAATTTATTACAAGTATTTTGTCAATGTGATGTTTCTTCTTAGAGCCACGGCCTTGGGCTTCAAGGGCTTGTCTCACGTTGTCTTTTCTCTTTCTTCTCTGGGCTTTTGTATTTGGTATTCTTTTCCTTTTTACTTGCTTTTCCCCTCCATTTATTCTTCATGTTTATAGAAACAAGCTTTAAAATCAGAATCAAACAGATTTAGTTTGAAAGTGTGATGAACAAAAGGATCTCTAGCAGATTGTGGGAGGTGACCCTTCCCCTCTCCTCAGCATTGATGACACCACAGATATGACCAGTTCTAGGCTCCCCAGCACAGAGGGGCACATGGGCATAATGGAGTGAGTCCAGTAAAGGGACAAAGAGATGGATTCAGAGCATCTACCATATGGGGAGTGGCTGAGAGATCTCAGATTATTTAGCTCAGGGACATCATATCAGTGTGTATAAACTCCAGAGGATGGCAGGGGGCAAGGAGTATAGATCCTGACTCTTCCCAGCTGTGCCCAGTGGCAGAACAAGAGGCAGTAGGCACAAAATTAAGACAAGAAGTTTCATTTAAGCATAAGGAAATGTGTACTGAGAACTGGCATAAACTACACAGAGAGGCTGTGGGGTCTGCATCCTTAGAGAAATTAAAAATCCTTACTGGGTATGTCCTGGAGCAGGCTGCTCCAGCTGACACAGCCTTCAGCAGGAGGTGGGACTGGGGATCTCCAGGCATGCCTCCCAACATCAGCTCCTCCGCAATGCTGTGATTCTCTAACAGGATACCAGAATTATGATTTGAAATGTCAATTTCTAGCTTTAAAGAAATTTACAATTCTGGGAGAGGGAATAGTCCTTCATCTGTTCCTTTTCAGATCTTTATTGGGGAGGTTACGTTTTCCTTGAGCTCCAATCCTTCCTCTTAAGCAGGTGGAAGCTCTGTGACCAGCCCTTGCCATAAACTGCAGGGCGCATTAAACAATAACCTAGAATGGCTTCTCAGGTGAGATGTGAACATCTCTTTGGGCAAGCAAGGATGAAGCTGAAGCTCCAACACTGAGCTTGCAATGCCAGGTAGTTTCCAGTGTGTCTTGTGTGTTTCCCTGCTTGAACAATCACACATGAAATGGAACCTAGTGGTGGAAAAGAAGGAAGATGTTAAGAATGCTAGACATAAATTTGTTTGAAGTTTGTTGCAGAGATTTGCAGAAGGATTATCATCAGCACTATCAACTTTTAAAGGTTTTGCATTTAATTTTCAAAAGTCTGATAAAATTAATTAATAGCTGTATTTATTCCTCTTCATTTTTTACCTGTCTGTGGCCAACTGAGATTAAAAGAAGCCACCTTCCTAATATGAAGCAAAAATTTAAATGCGCTAATAAGCCCCGTGAAACTACTGCCAAGGAAAGAAATCAGATTTTCTTTTTGACCATCTCACATCATAAACTCTTTAAAAGAGAAAGTGGTAGAAAATATTTTGAGATACTTGTGTTCTTCATAGCCCAATGCAGAGAGATCAGTCTCAGAATCATAGAATCATAGAATCCATTGGTTTGGAAGAGACCCTCAACATTATCTAGTTCCAACCCCCAGGGATGGACAGGGGTACTCAGTAGAGAAGGTTCCTCAGGGCCCCATCCAGCCTGGCCTTGAACACTGACAGGAAGGGGACATCCACAACCTCTCTGGATAATCCATTCCAGTGCCTCTCCACTCTCACAGTGAAGAATTTCTTCCTGATACCCAATCTAAGCATCACCTCTTCTAGTTTAGAACTCTTCCTCTTTGTCCTATCATTATCTGCCCGTGTTAAAAATCTCTGTCCCTCTTATCTTTAGGTCCCTCTTAAGTACTGGAAGGCTACAATGAGATCTCCCTGGAGCCTTCTCTTCACCAGGTTGTTCAGCCCAGAGAACAGAATATTCAAGTATTGTAATGAAACTGGGCAAGTTATGAAAAACTGAGGAACTTAATCCTGTATTGGATATTTGATTCAAATGAGGGGAGATACTTTTAATTAAATAAGTATAAACCTACAAAATCAGAAGAGTCTCCTGAGTTGAGATTGCTCAGTTTTCTTTATACCTGTTCTGAGACACTGCAAAGGGGTCTGATTTTGGGGAAATGATGAGAATTACTCTTCTGAAAAACTGTCTTTAAGTGATGTAATCCAAGTACAAGGATCCACTGGAGAATACTGGCCAAAGCAAAAGAGTCATTGCTGGGGAATTGTCCCTTGAATCCTTTATGTACTGAATTATTGCAGAAGAATATTTCTCCTTCCAGACACATAATGAGTTATAATTTGCTCACAAACTTTAAATTGCATTTGGAAAAAATATTCTCAAAGAGGGTAAGGACAGAAAATACTTTGGCTTTTAGAAGTTCAGTACTGAGTGGATAGCTGTGATTATTATCCTATCTTAGCAATAAACTAGTACTGTACACTAGAATTAATTAGGAAAAGTTTAAGTGCTTATGGAATAAAAAGAAATACAAATTTTCTTTCTTTTCACCTTTTTTTTTTTCTATGATCTCAGCCATTTTTCCTTTATATTTGATCTCAAGTTTGAGTAACATGATTCAACTGATCTGTCCTACGACACTTAAAGCATAAGGAATGCCTAAGTATTAGGATACATTCTAGACTTGCTACAGACACCAGAGAAGTTTACTGGGGGATTGAGTGAAATATCTTGAAAATAAATGACATATCCCAGCCAGATTCTTTAGAAAGAAGCTCAGGTAAGCTGTTCTGCTCAGGTATCTGTAGTCACTCTCCACAGAAGTCACAGACTTTTTGGAAAAGAGGGACATTTCTCAACATCTGCAGCATACTAACTATGCTGTTTGTGCCCAGTAAACAAATAATTTGAATAACAAATGGAATTATTTCTAAATATAATGTTCCACAATGCTTACAGACATGCCATCTGCTCTGTAAGGTAGAAAGCTAAAGCCTATAAAAACACCCATGTATGCTTAATTTTACACCTTCATGTAGCCCCAGAGCCATTCAAGCTCATTAAATGGAGCAGATATGTAAACCTTTGCAGAGCTACAACTCCATAATTGATAATTTTGCAGGCACTGTATTTTTCAAGGATCTGGAAAGTAGTTCAATGCAGAAGGTGCCTTGAGGGTCAACCGAAAGAAGCTGTGGACAGCTCATCTCCACTTTTATTCTAGTGCTTGGCTTAATTTGCCTGTTTCCAAAACTCACGCAATTCGGAGTGGAAGGATGGCACATTCCCAGCCCTCTGGCATCTGAGAGACATCTCACTCCTGCTTAGAGCTGGAAGTGAAAATAGAGTGCGAGGAATCCAAAAGGAAGTTGTTGAATGCGTGGCAGATGTTGTTACATTTGGCCTAGCAGTACTCCATGTGGTAGGCACACGACTCGTGATCTTCAACAGAGAGGTTAAGCGACAGCACTTCCACAGGAGGGGTTTCTTTCAAAGGAGAGTGGAACAAATGTTATAAGGGAGCTATCAATGGCAGGGGCAATGCCAACAAAATATTAAAATAAGGGGAAGGGGAGCTCAGAAATAATGGCGTGTCAGCTGCAAAAAGAGTACATCAACAGCAAAGAAGAAACTTAAAACCAAGATGGTAATTTCATGCGAAAGTGGGCTGAAAAGACATCTTAAGACCAGTCTGTGTACCTCCATCCCATTTCCCTGAGTTTGGCTGGGACCTACATCTTCTACAAACAAATCCAGAATGAGGAAGTGATACACACTGGTATGAATTACAGATTTCTAGGCCATCATTCATAACAGGAGCCATGCCTGAGCAGAGGTGCATTACTTACATATTGAAGATGATTTATGCGGGTTTTACATAGCTTTTGGGCTTTAATTATTCACTTGATTATCAATAAAAAATAAGCAGTGAGCAGTACAGAATGTTAACATGTCTGAAAGGGACATGCAGCTGCTCATGTGAAACAAATGTGCACATGCATGGAGGCATTCTGTCCCGTTAGTGCCAGGTATGAGGCAGGATTAGCACATTTCTTTCTCTTCCTCTTCACCATCTCCTCCCCACCCTTTTCACAAACAAAACCTGCCAACCTGTTCATCAGCTCTGTGATGGCAGACAAATGTTTCAGCAAAACATGTGCCAAATACCCATGATACTGGCTGAAATTCAGTATGATGAAATGAATTGATGCTGGCGTCCCATTTGGTGCAATGCAATATCTGATCAATAGCAAGTAATTGGACATCATTTTGTGTAGGACAGAAAGCTGGGGCTGCTACATCACTCTGAGTTATGGATCATATTAATCACTGCCTAACTGTTTCATCAATGTAATTTCTTTTCATCAACATGCTGTGGCATTTAGAATGTTGGACATAAAACCTTGATACTGTATTAAGTAGAAATTAAAAGTTGTGCAGCCCAATGGAATGGAACATCATTACCATGGGTGTGAACAGTGTTCTCACATCCTAGCACAAAATTATACAATTGACACTTTTAACAAGCAGAGTAAAGTGACAGGGAAAAAAAATCAAATAGCAAGAACTCATCAGGACTGGGGGAGATATGCACTCAAATAAGCCCTACCTTCTTCCTCTTCTTAACTGCAGTCGATGCCAGCCTGTCAGGGAGAGAAATACATGTTTCTTTCAAGCTGTTGCTAGTTCACAGGTGTCTAAGTTGTAGGATGCTGAGGATGTTATAGCAGGGCACGTCTGGCAGAGGATGAGGTATAGTCTGTCCATTACCCTTCCTTACATGGAAATATGCACACAGGTATCACTGATCACTGGGATTCCTATTGCTTAATCTATGCTCTTTACATTTTAGCTTTCTTCAAGCCTCTCTTTGTACTCCACCAGAGGTACATTTGTGGAGGTTGGTACCATTGCCTTGTATCAGATGATTCAAAGTTACTTTTTTTTCCCATCCCACACTAGCAGGCATCCATAGTCAGTATTTGGCAGTGAAAGAAAGCTTTTAGGCTAGTCAGTCAGAGAACTAGTGCCATTGGCTCTGCCACATCCAGAGAAGAGAGACTATGGCACAAAAAAGCTTTTTGAGGGGTACGCTTCAGACACTTGCTCAGGCTTTTAACTGCAGTCTGGCACTCCACCACTGAGCCCAAACCTCATAACATATACTGCTGTTTGCAATGAAGTCATCAAAGAAAACTGAAAATAATTCTTCGGCCAGGCTCATCCCAGCTTTGTGCTGGAGGAAGACATAGTCATACACATCCTCCCACACTCTGGTTTCTGTGGGAAATAAACTGGGAAAAGTAAAACGGTGTATAAGTCAGACCCCTTTTTCAGACCATAAACACAGAGGGCTCAGTTTATGTCTTTCCCAAGATGCTGAATGACCCTGTCTAAGCCCATAGATGAAACTGGCAGAGAACAGCCACGAGGCTCCATTATTATGACACAGAAAAGCAGTGGGACTGTGTTCTGCCTGAAGAGTGAACAAGAAGGCAAGTCAACAGCAGAAAAAAGCTGACAACCGGATCTTATTTTTAGAGCACCTGCATTTCCCACTGATAGTGGAGCTGCGGGTGCCTGGCACTTCTTAAAATGTAACCAGCTTATTCATCCTGTCTTAGGAGAGCATTTTCTCTGTTCTCTGTTTGGTGCGAAGCCTGTTGGGAAGAGACAAGATGAGAGCAGATGATAATAATAATAGTGTTTCAACATCTCCAGCTCACAGTTTCTTGCCATATTTGGTGATTGTTTTCTTTAAACTCCAAACTCTAGGTCTGTGGGAATCTCAGCTTTCTCTTATAAAAATGTTTTCTGTTTCTTTTGATGGGGTGACGAAAGCCTGAAAGCCTGTCATCCAACAGAGTTGCAAAATTATAAAGCTAAAAAGAAGAACCTTCAGAATGCATTACTCTTAAACATCTGGAGTTTTAACAGTGACCTCATGACTTTTAGGAAAGTTCTGCTATTAGGTTTTAAGTGGGGGAAAAAATTGACTCTTGCTACGGTTTGCAGTTTGAATAAAGTCCTGAAAGAAATGCTTGAGTGCCGTGCCACTGGTCAGAAAAGGACCTGAATTATGGCAAAATGGCTTTTATGTGATATTTTCTGTGCTTTGTCTTTTCTATATTTCCAGCTGGAAATAGAAACACAATAGACTTAGTTCAGGGATGGAGGAAAAAGAGAGACAGGTATTTCTTTATCTCCAATCCTGCTAAGGAAAATGGTTCCTTACATGATTAAACTTAGCAAGTTTAATGTACCAAGACCCTAATAGAATCTGAGTTCATATTTCAAGTATGTCAATAAGAATGTTTTATTTACATAGAGAGAAAGAAAATGGTGCGAGTACTGCTTTCAGAGCTAAATTATGCTGGATCTCTATATAAATGCTGGATGGAAGTATATGAGTCCAACTTGGTCTTGCTTTTAGGTGAAGGAGTCAGAAGCTCATGTTATTGTTGAGTAGAGACATTAATTTTCTCTGCCCTCAGTGGCAAGCCTATGCAGTATTGTATACAGCAGGAGCCAGTCTCCTGTTGAGGCCACGTCAGCCATTTCTTCTCTGAATCTGCACATGAGACGTTTTAAAACTATTTCAAGATCAGACAGTGCCTGTACAGACAAGAGCACAGGACTGTAAGGGAAAATAGCACAGTTTTTTTCTGTCTGTAATTCTTAGGAGGTTTAAGCACCTCTAAAAAAATCTTCATTTCCCCTCTCCCCATTTCTGTTGCTGACCCTAGCTGTTCCTGCCTTTAATGGTATATGCCAAATATGTAAATGTGTGCCTGTGGTTTGTGGGTTTTTATTCATAGTGTTCCATTAAAGCTTAAAGTGATTCTGAAGCCACTCTTTAGGGAGCACTCCTTCTGAGCAAAGTCCATTGTAGTCACTGTCACAGAGCCAATCATCTGTGCATGCACATGCACTTACAGACACAGTTATCTCTTCATTTTCCACCCACCATTGCTGCCAGTTGTACCAGTAACTCTCTGCTGGTATCTGTTGAGGCATTGCAATCTAGATCTATTCATGACATTGGTATAAATGGGAAGATTCCTCTATAAGCCCCATAGATAATCAACCATAATTGTTTCATAGCTCCACCTACTTGGTTCAAACTCCCCCTCACCCTCTGTCTCTGCTTCTTTTAATCTGAAACAACAGTTATTCAGAGTGCACAGACATTTGCTCCTTGTCTGTGGAATATAACTCCTCACAACCCTTTTGTGTGTTCACGTCACTCAGATGATCAGCCGCATCCTCTCTTCAGTGACAGCTCTCCAAGTGCACCTGCCTTCTGCTCCATTTTTTACCCCTGCATTTGCAAGAATGTCTTATCTTAGCAACTAATTATACTAACAGCCATATAAAGATAGGGCCAAAACAATGTAAAACCACTTAGAGAAGGGAAATGAAGACACTGTTATCTTAGAAGGAAAGAGTCCACTACTAAATCCATTGATATTAGCCTGCTGGGGTTACCTGCCAGAAAAGGTCAAGATTTAATTATGATGGGTGTGTTGAGTGTATTGTATCCCTAATGCATTAGAATCTGTTAGGTCTAAGTATTTTAGCAGTACCCAAGACAGATTAAAACTCTTTAAGAACATTAAAAGCAAAGTAAATGGTAAGGTCCAACCTAGGGGATGATGCTCAAATATTCTGCAGGGAGAGCACACCCTGGAGCTCTGAGATAAGAATCTGGTGTCTTAAGATCTTGTAATTTCACAGCATATTTACTGAGGAGTAGATGGGCAGCTGTGCTGCTCCTTGCTCCATTCCTCACATAGAGATGTTGTGATTATTTCATCCTACCAAAGTCTTGGAAATCTAAGAGTAGCTATCACAATGTCAAAGACCACTGTGCTCTTTGTGTATGGCTTCCTTGTACTAAATGAGGCTTCCACACCATATTATGGTATTTGTATAGCACTCATCACTGGGGTATTTGTGCTTCTTACAAAACCAGACATTAAACAATCTTTTTTCCCCCTACAACCAACTAAATCATTTTTACAGGCATTCAGAGAACTTGCACACTCCTGTAATTGTTGCTGCATTGTCCCTGTCATTCTCTTGGTCATGATCAGGAGCACAATTCACTTCTCCCAGTATTAATGAGTAATAAATAATTCATATAAAAAAAAAGACACCTAACAAAAGACACATTGGCATACTTCGTGTGGTGACTGCATTTTACAGTCTCTGATGTCGATTTCTGGGGTAAAGCCCTGTAGATTCTAAGGGAAAATTATAACCTTTCCTTACATTTTGAACAACCTATAGAATAGAATACAATTAACATCTTTGTCAAATAATATAATCTGGTAGGATGTCTCAAAAAGCTTGCAGACAGGACTCTATTTCAACTCCACAATAGAGCACTGTAATACTTCTATAGGCTTATGGGTTTCATCCCTCTTAACTTCTGTTGGACTTTTCAGAGGGTTTGCACATGAAATGAAAAGAATCATCCGAGAAAAATTACTGCAGAGAGACACAAAAACGTCTGGTTTAAATTTACCACCAAAAGCTGTCTTGGGAGGCTTAAACATAGTGTGACTACTCAGCTTTATGATAAAGGGCTCAGGTGTTTTCCAAAGAGAGTTAATGGGATAAAACCAAACAATAGGGCAGGGTCCAGCAGATACACTTTAAGTACTTTGCCTGCGTAATAGTGACAGGTGGAGTACAAATTCTCTGACTACAACTGCCCGCCAGCTCAGCAGAAGCAGTAACCAGGCATTCTATGGAGCTGCCAGACTGATGATTTCACAGCCTGTGTAAAGGTCCCTCATCCCAGGGGTTCAAAGGAAACGTTTGGTCCTTTCATGAGAGACAATTGAATTATTTTGAGCATGGAAGGGATCAGACATTTTTGTACAGTTAACATGTATCTATCCAATGTAGATGGGACTTTTCAGCTGTGCTCTACATGAAAGAGCTGCATGGTAGCCTGCCATGAACACTGTCCATGCCCACACTAACCAATCCCTTCCCAGTCAATTGCCTTCTTACACCACTCCTGTTTTGAAGGTATCTCCACATAAAGGGTAGAACTTGATTTTGTGGTTTGCTGTGGCTGCTCAACTTTATTGTTGTTTGTCATACGAGTGTCAGAATGAAACAGAAAGTGCTAAATTATTTTTTTCATTTCCTGTAGGGAGTTGATCATGACTTTAACTCTAAGAGAGATCCTGTGTTGTTGAGCAGGGGGGATTTCGATGCAGTTAGGCAAGAGGGGAGAAATGAAAGTTTGGTTAGCATTAGAACATGAAGAATTTTTTTGTTCCGACAGACAAACACAAATGTTAAAAACAATCCCTTGAAAAACATCAGAAAGCTAAGACTGCAAATTTAAAAACACACAGATATGAGATGCCAGAACAGTGCAACCTTAATTAACCCTCCTGTGTGCAGGCATTATCTAATTGCATAAGCATATATTATTTCTCCCCAGAGGGCCTGTGTCTGAAAATGCAAGGGATGGACTAAATCCACTGTGCAAGAAGCTGTTCAATATTTTCCTTTCCCTGTCTGTTTGTGTGGTCCCAGGTTATTTACTAAACACTATTCACTTTATGCTGAAGTTAGGATTACTCATCTTATCATGGACATTCTTGTCACATTCCCGACTTTAGCAGCTGTGGACCTCACATAAATTAACACATTTGTTTTCATTTGTGTAAAAGCAGGGCTTGGCATTATCCCCATTTAGCTGAGGAGATCAGTGCTGAGCAATTTCTTTGAGAAATTCAATTGCTCTTTCTAAAATGCTTAAAAAAAGCTAATGAAATATGGTTTCACCATGAAGAGAGCTGCTCTCTTTAATAATAAGTTTTAATAATAAGTGATTCTACCAGTCTTGTATTTTTATACTAACCAATGTAAGTGCAGATACTGCCATTATTCCTAACAATAATTAACCTGTTTTCAGAATCCCACCAATTCCTCTGATTGAATGGCTGCTGTGAGATGAACCCTAACAACAGATTTGCCTTACTCTGTCACAGAATTATCAAGACTTCACCTGACCTGGAATGAAGTCTTTTCCATCTCTGAGGCTGACTTTCTTAAAATTTTGTCACCTAGCTCCTTGCCACACTAACGAGTCTAATCTGTCTTCTTCAGTCTCTCCTTCATGGCCTTACTTCAGCAGTTCTACTATTTTGGAAATATGTGCCATGAGGGGAAAAATATTGTGTTCCTTTAATTTTAAAACCCCACAGTTTTTAGGAACACCTGTCCCTGTTCCCATCTCTCCAATCAGTGAGCAGTGCGGGTGCCTCTCTCAGTGGGAGATGACAATTTGATGATACTTCATCAGTGTGGGACTCCTGCTGAGAAGTAGATTGAGACAAAGGAAATGCCTCTCGGCATTGGAACAAATAGGAAATCAGATTTTCTAAGTTATTGTTCAGTAAGTTCAATTTCTTTTATTTTATGAAGTAAGTCTGCATGTGTGTGTACTGGCACTAGCATTGGCCAATTCACTTCTGTTTCTCTCTCTCAACTACACAGGCATTAATGCCACCAGCAAAATGACAGTCTTCAGAAAAAAAACACCACGCTGAGATTTAAGAGCTGTACTAAAATGCTGGCCTCACCAGAGATTTTCTGCAGAGCTCAGGTAAGGTTTCTGTAAGGTCTCAATTCACTGAAGAATAGAAGCCTAGAGCAACAATCTTTTCATCAGAAAGTTTATCATGTTCCTGGTGGTATGTGCGTTCTGATTTGTATTTTCAAGGCTGTCTGCTTTATCAGAAAGGACATATATACTTAAGAAAAAGAATAAAAGAAGGCCTAAAATTCCAAAAAGGATTATGTCAGTACTGGAAAGCAGGGAACACAAAAATATAGGACAAAAGATTTGGGGAGGGAGTGAAAATCCAACTGCCCTGAAATCAGTTAAAGATGGCAAATCAAAGGGAGCCTTCCCATTCAATCTTTGGAACAGAACGCCCTATTGCCCCCTAGACTGCTCACAGAGAAGACAGTCACAGGTTTTCTGCATGTTGACAGAACATTCAGTGTATGAATGGCAACAAAATGCCCAAACTCAGGCCATATTAAGAACAGTTATTTGATGGAAATAATTTGAAATCCTCCTTATCATTCAGTGTGATGGGGTTCCCTTTTCTTGCGTTATGGACAACCAGGGCTGTGTGAAGCTGCAGAGCAGAGAGATTCCAGAACATCTGCAGGCAGTGTCTGGACAGTAAGCAATAAGCAAGATGAGTGATAAAGGCTGGTCATATTCAAGGTGGTGCAGGGTTACAGAAAGCAAAATGTGTGTGCTCTCAGGGTGATACAAGTGCTCTTTGTACTTCTGCACACAGGGAATGACCTGGGCCTGGCTCCTCTTCCCTGCTAGGACAGTTTCTGTCCTTTTGGTCAGGCATTGGGCAGCCCTCAATAACCAGGACTAAGTCAGGATAGTGTAGGGTAGAAAAGCTGTTTTTCAGGGAATTTACATGCCACTGCAGCTGACAGAAGTCCAAGCTGTAGGGGGACTTTTTACAAGAGCTTGCAGTGACAGGACAAGAGGAAATGGATTCAAACTACAGGAGAATAGGTTTAGATTAGATAATAGTAATTGTTAATTCTTTACTCTGAGGGTGGTGAGGCATTGGATCAGGTTACCCAGAGAAGCTGTGGATGGCTCATCCCTGGAAGTTCAAGGCCAGACTGGGTGGAGCTCTGGTCTAGTGAAAGATGTCCCTGCCTATCGCAGAGAGATTGGAACCACATGATCTTTAAGACCCTTCCAACCTAAACCATTCTATGGTGCTATTTTAGGAATAACACCTGCCCACTTCTAGAAAGACTGTGACCAGCCATTCCTGGGTCTTGGAAAAGCATGTTGCAGGGAGGATGCAAAAAAATCTTTCTCCTTTAAATACATCTGCTTCCTTTCCTCCTCTTCTTAATTCTCCAAAGTCCAGGGACTATTCTCTCCTGGTGTCCCCACTCATTTCCACAATCTTATGTAAAGGATGCATAGAGATGGTTTTCTTCTAGGCAGAAGCACAGTTCATTCTGCATTTCTTCTGCAGGCAGATGAGTCTCTCAGAAGACCATGATTGAACAGTGCAACTCTACTAGCATCAGTTTTGCTCCCTGGTAGAAACCTGTCCTGCACCTCCACGTTGTGATGTCTTGATCCTGCTGACCCATGGACCACATATTTACATTTTTCTGTAGCTTTGTTGTGCTCTCTCCGTGTCCCCCAGGGATGCCAGTCTTGAACAGCCCACAATAAAAACCATAGCTCATGATGTCCAGCTGAATTTTACTGCCATAAACAGGCTGATATTTGTTTAATTTAGTGAAATGAATGCCTCTCCTAGATGTTTGGAGAGCAAATCCCTCCTTACCCTGCAGCTGGTATTTGCTGTATTTGATGAGCCTGTTAAAAAGCTCAGGTTATAATTTAATGCTGCTCTGTGCAGAACCAACAAGCCTTTCTTAAGGCCTCTTAGGGTTTTCTAAGCCAAGAAACTGCTCTTTTCCTTGACAGAGCTCTCTGGTGCCTTAACAGCATTGCACACAGCACATCTTCAATCAGCAAGAAAACAACGTATTACTTGCAGCAACACACACTGCTGAGAATAATAATATATTGATGTAGGACCTCACTGAACTTTCAGAAGATCTATGTGGAACAGGATCACACAGAACCCCTTTTTTATTATTTACTGTGATGGGTTTTCTCTGCCTGGATGCCAGATGCCCACCAAAGCTGCTCTGTCATTCACCTTCTCATTTGGACAGAGGAGAGAAAATATAATGAAAAGACAGGTATAGGACAGGGACATAAGGACAAGGAGAGATTATTTGCCTGTTACTCTCATGAGCAAAAAAGAATCTACTTGGGGAAATTAATTAAATTTATTAGTGATCAAATCAGAATAAGATAATGAGAAAATAAAACCAAATCTTAAAACATCTTTCCTCCCACTACTTCCTTATTTCTAGGCTCAGATTTACTCACAAATTCTCTGCTTTCTCTGCCTGAGTGGAGAGTGGTTTAATTCCAGGGGCTACATGGTGCAGTCCTTTAGGAACAGACTGCTCCAAGCATGAGATCCTCTCTCCACAGGGCCAAAGCTTCTACCAGCCATAGGTAGAAGCTTTGGCTTCCCAAATGTGGGCTTCCCACAGGGTCACAGCCTCCTTTGAGCACCCACCTGCTTTGGCATGGGTTCCCCATGGGCTGCAGGTGATTATTTGCTTCACTGTGGCTCTCCATGGGCTGCAGGGGGATAGCTGCCATGCCACAGGCTGCAGGGGAGTCTCAGATCTGGTGCCTGGAACATTTCCTCCTGGTTCTCTCACTCCTCTCTCTGACTGCAAATACAGCTGTAGGCTTTCTTTCCCTTCCCTAACTATGTTAACCCAATGGGATCCCCACTGACATTTGGCCACCTTGGAGCTGTCTGGCATTGACACTGTTGGACACAGAGGAGGCTTCTGGCAGCTTCCCAGGTGAGCCACTCTGTAGTTCCCTGGTACCAAATCTTGCCATGCAAATCTAATACATTTACTGACAATGAACTGCTTGTCCACCTCTTAGCACGGTTCTACTGAAGGGCAGGGGCTGTTGCTCTGTTCTTTTCCATGGATCTTCACTTTAATCCTGACTTCATTGTAAGCAGGCATCAACACACCCCTATTGGTATCCCTGCTGAATGATTCCAGAGAGACTATTTATGATTCCAGTGCTTTTGAGCACAGTGATGGTCTTGCCATTCTTTTCGAGTATCAAGACAGTACAAGGTCAGTATAGGTGATACAAGGTCAGTATAGGTGGTGGTTAAATGAGTGGAAGAGTCTTATCCAAAGAGGATAAGACCTAAATTTCCAGATTTTTTAATCTCTTCCTGATTAACACTGCAAGCTCAATTTACAGAAACACATATGCTTTAGAATGTAGTATGTATCTCCTTTCAAAATTTGTATTTGTCTACTAATTTATTCTTTTCCATGATGTCAAGAAGAATTCAGGTCAGCACTATACTGCACTAGTCATTTGTTTTCCATGAAAAATCTGTGTTACAGGGCCAAGATCTACTCCTCTGCTTATAGTTGCCCTAAACCTATATATAGTCCCATGAGCCCTCCACTCTCTCCTTCCTGTTCTTGTCTTCCTCTTCCCTTCAGCAGCTCTTAAGGGTTGCCTGATCAAGTGCCTAAATCAAAGAGATCTCATCCAAATGGCTGCTATCATTCACAGTTCTCAGTTCATGTTAATGAAGAAATGTACGTACAGGAGTGAAAAATTAATTGAAGGAGAATGATTTGTAGCCACAGTCTCAAAAGCAGTAAGGTAATGGCTTTGACCAGGATCAAGAAGTGTTTGTGGTTTCTGAGGTGGTTTCTGAGGTGTCTGTGGTTTCTCAGCTACCGAGACAATTTGGAGGTAGANAAGCAGTAAGGTAATGGCTTTGACCAGGATCAAGAAGTGTTTGTGGTTTCTGAGGTGCCAGCTACCAAGAGAATTTGGAGGCAGGTGAAGTCCTCGCCTAGAGTTTATAAATGGAAAGGGTCCACATAAACCAGAAAATTATTATTTCCTTTTACCCTTGTACGTAGCATTTTCACACTACAAACCAAGAGATGGGAGGACACAAAACACCGTGACTTTGCTTGAGAGTGAAGAAATCACTCAGCTCTTTCATTTTCTACCATTTTTCATTTAGGAAGTGTGAGTGCACACACGAAACAGCATCAATATTTCTGCAAAGAATTGTGTTGTTTATGTGTGAAACATTATACTCTAAATTAAAATTACTTCATTCTGAAGAACTTTCTTTGGAAATGAGTACAGCCTGCTGGGCACCCCAGTTGTTGAATCAAAACATTCCAGAAGACCACCACATCTTTGGCCAATATTTAACAACTCACCGTGCCTCCAGGATATAACTCTGATATATATTCTAGAGAGCCCACTAGTGCCATATCTGAGAGTAAATCATGCTTCGATTATTCTGTCTTCTAGTCCACTGCAGAACAGGGACCATGCTTTGCCAGCAGCTCTTATCAGTATTCTTGGAATTCTTGACTGAGATCACTGAAAGCCTAATATGAGAACAAAAAGCTACAAATTATTTCCACAGTAGGTAAAAGTTAAGACAGAAAGCTGTAAAATAAAGAGAAATCTCTCTATTATATAGAGCTGTCTCAGAGTCACTTCTTCCTTTGGAAATCATGATCTCCACACTTTCATAAATTGATGAAAAGGTTTTGACCATTAAAGTTAATTGATACTGAATTTAAAGGCATGAACTTAAATAATTTTGCTATTTTCTTTGACAATTAATTTTTGGCATTGCATTTATCTCTAACACTGTATGAAGCAAAAAATCACAAGCACTGAAGAAGCAAGATTAACTTGTACAAAAGATGAAGCACTGTGAGAAGCGACATCTGGGGCATTGCAAAAGATGTTTCAAGGAGTGTAAACAGGCAGAAGTAAAAACAGAAAATAAAACCTGACTTTTAAGTAAAATTAGCAACAACTTGGATTTATATAGTGCTCCATATGTTCTAGCTGAATAACACCCAAGGCATTTTAGAGTGAAGCAAGGTAAAAAGCATGCTTGAGGCGAGAAACTAAGAAAATAATTAAATTTCTCAAAAATGTTTTCAGCTTTGAGTAGGTGCAATTCTTCCCTTTAGATGGCTGTGGTAATGGTGCCGAGGTGCTGTTGTTTTACATAATTGGCTTTGGATGGGAGCCATACTGCAGTGAAAGAGCAAAGACTGCTTGTAGTTGAAATGCTCATTTTATTTATTCTTATTTTTTTAATTTAATGCTGCAGCAGAATTCTGATTGCTTAGAAAAACCTAGCTAGAGAAAAGGAAAACATACAGCTGTTTGGAAGTGTCATTGAGCTGGTTACAAAAGAAAATAGGCCTTGGATGGGAGGAGAAAGCAGGAGCTGCACAATATGGATGGCTTTTCCCCCTGTTTCAGTGGGGTTTAACCACACCTTCCATTCACACAGAGGTAGATTAAGAAAACGATTTTTCATGATTGTGCCTAAGTGGATTTCTCTAGCTCTGAGTATAGTGAAAATTATAGCAACATTGTTGTAATATCTACAATAACAAAAGATAGCAAAAAAAATAAATCTGGCACAGCATAAACTGCTATTTAACAGTATTGAACATGAAACATGAACACAAGTGATGCATTGTCTTTTTACAGAATGAAGACTTGCACAAGTATGATACAAAATGGAATCTTTCCTTTAATACCATTCACCAAGCACAGACCACCACATCAGCCAAAACTCACTGAAAGAGATGCACATTTGCTACCCCTATTCCATTTCTTCAGAAGAAAAATGCCATGCCTCAATCACTCTTCCACCTTCACTTTACATTTTTCACAGGGGAAAAGCTCAGCAAGTCAGTAATTTGTTTGGGGCATCACTGGAAAACTGCAGGTGGGTACATATTTTACATATTTTCCTAATCAGAAACTCTCATACTGTCTCTGCTCCCCATGAAATCTCCCCATGCTTTTTGGCATAAAAGTCATGCTCAAACACTGGGCCACTTAGTCCTGAAGGCCTGTATGGCTGAAACCTCAAATCTCAGAATAAAATTTCAAATTTTCAGACTTTTGTGGGATTCCCAGAACAGTGAAACAGACAACAATTTCACTTCTTGGCTATATGCCTATAGTTGGAGTTTTACAGCTTATTAAAGCAGTCATCATGATCATCACTTGAATTTATTAGCTGTATTGTCCTGAAGGCCCCAGTCAGAATTGAGGTCTTTCTCAGATATATTTTTTTATAGACAGCCAGAAGATATAGATCATATTTCAAAGAGACAAAGATTTATTCTTGAAATAAGTTATCAAATGACTTCTGTCTTGGAACAGAGCATTGATAACCAGTATTCAGACTGTCCAGCTGGCTCAAGGTTCCTTCCTGATTTGGAGGAAGGAAACTTGCCAGCTTTTGAAATTAATATATTATTATTACTGGTATCTTCTTTTTTAATGCTTCACTATAAACCAGAAGGGTGTGCACATGCTGCCAAAAGTTTGCTAGAAAAGAATTCTTTGCTTAATTTTTCAAAGCTGCTTGAAAGGACTTCCTGCTGACTTCAGTCCTGTAAATCCACCCTTCGCTGCACTAAGATAATGGAGAGGCTACTCACCAACATTGATTTCACTTTATGGTCAACTTCTGTTCCTCCTTTAAACTGGGGAACCTTAGGACCAGAGCTTCCTTTTTAGCAGTGACCCAGTCTGCTGACTGTGCCTTTATGTAAGAGTTAGAGCAAAATCAAGAAGTTCTATCCATAGCCCATTGTATAACAGAGACCTGCAGATTGTCACAGTCCTCAAAGCTCATCTGATGGGCTCAGATGTACACCATAATCCAGCTCCTAATGTCAAGGAAAAATTATTCACCATCACTAACTACCCATCACAATAAATAGGCAGTAAAAGGTGACTGAACTGTGTTTTAATTTCTCATACAAAATAGTACACAGAGGAAGAGTAATAATAATAATAATAGTAATAAAGATTAGGCCAGTAAGGCAGTGATTTTTGTTTATTTAGTATATGAAGCAGATATAAGGTCAGAGATGTAAATTTTTGGGATGAACTAGAAGACTTCTAATTGTCTGTTTTACCTCTCCAAGGTATTTCTGTTGAATCTTGTATGCTAAATATTTCCACTAGCATTTCTGGAAATTACTGCTGAGTTATGAGTTCTGATCAAAATGCAAACGATGCAAAAAAAAAGATTGTTCCTTGGGTCCATGAAAAGTTAAGAGAAAGGCAGTCTTGGAAAAACCACCACAGATGAGCAAAGGACATGAGAAAATTGTTACTCAGATTTATGTTACAATCTTATTTGTGATTCAGTAATTAGGTGCTAGGAAGTACATGAGAATCTTGTTCTACTCCCCATCAACTTCTCTGAGCAGCATATCAGACTAAGACAATTTATGATGTTCTGCTGAAAATCAGAATTGGGCTCTCCTAATAGCAAAGAACCAAAAACCAGGGCACATTAGTTACACAGTCAACCATGATACTAAAAAAGATGCAACCAAAATTGCCACAGAGCAGCAAAACTTCAATTTCCAATAAACCATAGGCTTCAAATCAGATGCCACAACAGCTTGCCTGGAAGATAATCCCCTGCTCCTTAAGCTAGCAGGAAGAGAAGCAGCAGTATGGTGTTGCATAGAGCCAGTACCTGCCAAAAAGGTTAACTTCCCTAATGCAAAAAGAACTTCCATACTCACCACCCTATAAAATGAACACTTTCAAAGACACATTTTGTCCTCAGGCCACTCAGCACTGTACATATCCCTAATACTCTCTATCTCTCTTTCTTTGGCTCAGTGGCTGCAGCCAGCTTTCTCTTTGTTGTTTTCCTATGTGGTAAGCAAGGATAAAACACATCCTCCTTTACAAAGAGAAACTTTTCTCTTTCTTCTACACACACTGTGACTCTGACCATCCACTTTCACCTGCAATGCATAACCCAAAACAACAGAAATATCATTCTCCTGGTCTCCACTCCCTCCATCAGTTTTTCCTATTGCAGTTACCTGAGCTGTTAGAGAAGTTGTGGGAAAAGGGAAATGGCTTGTGCACTTTGGCTTTTTCTGTTCCAGCCAGCAACACACTGGCAGTAATCTCTTCTCCTATGGAGATAAAGACAGATAATTAAGATAAACTAGACCTGCTGTTGTGCTCCCTGCTGGGAGGTATTAAGAAGGAAGGCATGCTGGCCTCTTTCAAAAGATTTGTGAGGTACAGATCAGCTTTACCCTTTGGAGATGGAACAGAGGTTTTTGATGTGTTTAACTTAGAACAATAAGAAAAAAATATTTTATGCTTTTGGAGTTTTTTGTTCCTTTGGGTTCTTATTTTAGTTTTGTGCAGGGCTCAGTGGTTGGACATAGTGTTGAACTCACAACTTTGTACTTGTGTGCTGAAACAAGGGATCAGGAAAGAGCTGCTTTAGTACCTGGGGAAGGAACAAAACCCATGCTATAATAAATGCATTAGGAAATGTTAGGTAGTTTAAAACTTCCTTCTGCTTTCCAAATTTGCTTCTTGTGAGATGTGATAATGCAGGGTTTTAAAATATTTAACAATTTGCATTTATCTAAAAAAAAAGAGGGAAATCATGTACGAAGAAAAACACAAACATGTTCAGAATGCCTAGAGCCAGCAACATCTTGGCATTTGCCAGTACTTAAAGGTTATGTCTGTCATGTTTAGATGTGGCATAAAGTCTTTCACCCTTTCCCAAGTAATTGGACATCATACTGATAGGTAAAACTGAATGTGTTATGAACAGCTCTCCTATAGACTTGCAGGGCTTATTGACAGACAGTGCTTGGAGAGAAGGCCTAATTTTATGCATGAACATGTCATGATGGAATAATTATGCAACTGCCTGCTTTCCTTGTGCAGTACATTGTGAAACCCCATGATGGTTCCTGGGAATTCATACCTTCTTGTGGTTTTGCACAAAAACAACTGGTGTAGCTAGCAAGGGGAAATACATTAATAAGGTATTTAATCACGAATAAAGATCTGAATAATTTGTCTTGCTTTCAAAGTGTGTGAAAGTGACATCAACCTACACACCTTTTGTAAAGAGCAGCAAATGCAAAACTGGCTCTCATTGGGAAATCTGTGCTCATTGATTTTCGTCTCTTACTTTGTTGTCTGACTGATGTGTGCAAAAACTAAGGTTGTAGTTTGCCTCTGGTAAGGCTAACTTGTGCTTTTTGATTATTTTTTGGTGTTTGGTATTTGGCTCATGACAAATTTAATCAGTATGAAGTATTCCTTCTTAGTCTAAAAAAAAAAATCCTTCCAGATCATTGCTGAAAATTATTGATGACTATAATCTCACTCTCACATGAATAGGCTAACTGAAAAATTATAATTTCGGGAGGAAAATGTTGGGATAGGGAGGATATCTCTTGAGTACTGGGAGGGTGGTATTAGGGGGATGAATTAATATCCTTATGCTTGCTCTGTTCTTATTCTCTTCAGGCATCTGGTCACTATCACAGTTTTATCTATTTTGTTGTTTTTTTTTCTTAAACTGGTACACAATGTTCATGCCTATATTTCACATTTGGAAATACATATTTAAAACAGCAATAAAAAAGTATCTGAAGAATTTATAATCTCTGAAAAAATGACAGCATTATTGCTACTGTTTTCTTTCTAAATACAAATGTGACTGCCATATTGCTGCTTCTGTTTGTGTGGTGAGAAAAGTTAATGGCTTTGTGAGTGGTGTGAATCATAGTCTCTTTTCTTTATCTTTTAGGATTCTCAAGCTTGCAAACCTCTTGAAGAAAGATGCAGTGAGTGCACAGCTGGCTCATGACATTCCCTTTAGGACAGAGCTAAAATGGTTTCTGTGTCATTTATAGCAGAGAGGAAGCCCTTGAGTTTCTGAGTGTGTGGGTCAAATAAGGTCTGCAACCCATTCTGCTCCTGTGGCTGCCCTGGCCACCCTGCTGTTGGCCATCTCTGTCTCTCTGTGGAGGGGAAGTCTCTATTGTTAATTGTTAGCTGTCATGTATTATCAATTGCTTGCTGCAGAAATATGTATTACAGTGAACTCCTTGGCTCTTTCACTTGGGAGGAACAAATGTGTTTCCTAATCAGGTTTCATCAGTGTTAGATTCCCTTCCTTCATGCTCTTCATAAGCAGGTTTGTTAAATTTGGGGTCATAAAGAGATTGCTTTTTCTCAGAGAGCTTGATGCTGCTTTTCACCAGGCTTTCTGCATTTACCCCTCCTCCCTAAGTGGCATGCTGGGCTGGCCACTTCATCCTTTCCTGCTGTTGAGGAGGCATCATATCCTTGTGCTCCTTCTGTGTGATAACTTTGCTGCATGTTCTGTGCCCATGCTAGTTCCAGCATTTTCCTGGAGTCCTTGCTCCCAGCCCTGCCAAGTCTAGGTCTGACAGTGAACTGCACTGAGGGAACCTTCAGGCTGGAACACAAAGGTTGCTCTTATATCCCTGTGACATAGCCTACATCACAAACTGTCTAGTTCCTGTGATGTCCCCATGCCGCAGGCAGAATGCTTAAAGCTGAGATTTTCTTCTGCTGTCAGTCAGATTCAGCTGGCCTCCTTTCCTTCCTGTCTCTGGTACACTCCTTTGGGTCCTCTCCAGAGTAGCTGGCACTAGCAGCAGCACCACCAGAACACAAGTGCTTTTAGTGTACCCAGAGAGAAGCAAAACCCATCTCCCCTATACAGCTCACCCTGTAAACACAGATTACTGCTGGCAGCAGCAGAGAGAGCTGTGAGTGCTTGTGATGGGTACCTGCTTACAGTTATCTGCTGCTAAGCTGCCCAACCAGCTCTGCACTGGGATCCAGTAGGACTGGGATCCCCTTATCTCTGTATGTCCTGGTTCTGATCACATTTTACGCGCCCTTAGACTCCACTCCCTTGTTTTAAAAGTTTGCATTTAGTCGTCCTCGGCTCCAGGGGTGGGAGAGGGCTGGAGCTCTAACTCCTACTGCATGGTGCCTTGGATCCAGTGAGTTCCACCCCAGAGGGGAGCAGTTCCTTCAGGAGTCAGTCTGGAGCTTTGCTTCCTAACTATGGCCAGTGTCCAAAGTAATTTCTAGTCCTGTGAGACTCAAGATGCATTGACAATGACAGGAGTGAGCCTCTTCTCACACAGTTTCCAACCAAAAAGTGGCAGGTAGGTCTTTAAACTGAACCCCTAAAAAACAACATTGATAGTTTAGGGTAATCACTTGACCTTCCTTTCAAGTATCCTGTCACGTGAGGCATTCCTAGTAGTGCAAGCTAAGCAGCATAATATTTGTTCCTTCCTTTTCCCATTAATTTTGAAGCATTGTGTCCACTTGTCATGTGTTCATTTTTTAATTTTCTTTTCTATTTGCATTTATTTAGCAGCAGCCATATCAGATCAAATGGAGCATATCCATTTTTGACATTTGTTAAAAAATGTGCTGTTAGTTGATGACTATTAATCCTCCACAAGTGCTTGCATAAGAAGATAAGTTTTCTCAAAGCTGTTTGCTCAGGGTTAGAGGCTGTTCTAATAGTGTGTTTATTGAACAGTGATTTATCTTTTACAATTATTTGCCCTTTAGGACTGGTGATATTATATTAGTAGGTTTGATGTCTGCCAGCACCTGGATCCCTCCTTGCAATTAGCAAAGTGATACACTGTGTTTGCCATTCTGCTGCACACTCCCTCCTCTTCTACCACTTCCTAGCAAAAGGATGAGCATGGCAAACCTCGCCCTAAAAGCAGTAAAAGAAATAATGTTGCTCAGTACCTGCTTCTGGATTCAAAGGGAAGAAGATTACTCAAAGAGAATGCAAGAACACTTTCCTTACATCAACAAATAATTCATGATGTGTATATGGGTATCCAGCAACTATATTATTGCAGTAGTCTGACAAATATTGTGAAGGGGACAGCAAATGGGACATATCATTCTTCTGTCTTGACAAAGATTATAACAGGAATGGGAAACAGGACAAATGTAACTCATCCTGGAGACAGTCCCTGAGCTGTAATCTCATTTGTTCTTCAGCATGAATTATACAGCACTGCAGAGGATGAGAAGGTGATTTTCACCATTTGTATATTTTAATCACTTTTCTTTGCTACTAAACAAATAACTCAGTGTGAAATGCTAATAGATGAGTAATATTTTTTGAGCTATGCACTAAATGAGAAGAAGGCAGCTGTAATATGAGTTCTGCCAGTTGCATTGAAATTCCAAAAGTATCAAATTCATCTTAGGTTTGCACAAAATGAATTCCTGCAGATTTCTGAGAATCATCTGCCGTGTCCCACAGTGGAGTTGGACCCATGTCCTTGCCTTCCAAGGCTTGAGATTGAGTCTCTTGGAAATCATACCATGGCTGGACCCCACAAAAAATAGGTGGCTGCTTGGTGGGAAGTCTTGAGCTGTGGAAAAAATTATGATCGCTAAGTCCCATTGGACCTAATTCTTCTGGCAAGAAAAGAAGGCAGCTTGACTGTTGTTTATGCCAACAATTGATCTGGATGCTGTTTAGTGTGGAAAGGCAACATTTGAAACTTCCCATGGTATTTAATCCAAGGTAGAACTGTTTAAATAACCTATTCTGTAGCAGAAGACAGAAGCTAGTAACATCCCTAAAGTACCAATGGTTTTCCAGAGGTTGACTCCTGGGTAAAGATGACTTCCATGAAAATCTGCACTAGAGAGGAAGAACTAACTACTAATTTGTGTGTAAGTTATTTTCAGTGTAGCTTACTGTCTCTTTAAAACCCCTCTGATTATAAAAAATTCCTTAGGTTTCATATGCCTATTGTTCAGTGCCAGATTGAAGAATGTGTTTTCTCTTCTACAGCTTTGTGTTTGCTGCTTGTAACTCGAAGGCACCATGGAGGGTGAAGGGCTGACGTGACCACCCGTGAATTAGGCTGCTATGACAGCCAGCGAGAGCAGAGAAACAACCTGGGCCCTGAATTTATGTAAATGGAATTTCCATGTTCCAGGTGGCTGGAGGGCTTGAAGTGACAGCTAATCCTTCATGAAGGTAGATGAGAATATCAGGAGTCCCCTAGTGGGCAAGCAGTCATGGTGTATGTGAGAATGCTGGAGACAACGTTTTGATTTTGAATCTGGGATGTGCTCTAATGACAGTGCAAGCAATGGAGCAGTGTGTGTGATTTACAAAGGAGTGCATGTGAGAAACAAGGAACAGTCTGAGCTGTTTCTGAGTGTAGGAGGCCAGTTGGTTTAGAGATAAGAATCACCTTTGGAAGCCTTAGGAATTGAATACTAATTTTGTCTGTCCTGAAAGAATGGGGACAAACCATGCCAAATATGAGTTTTACCTGTAGTTCAAACTTGATTTTAACTTCTAGCACCAGATTTTCAAAATATATTGAACACAGTTATGTGTTATGTGCCAATGCCTCTGTACAAATCCAGGTTTTGTTGTAAATTACTCAAACTGTCCATCCAGTTTATACTGCCTGGCTCATCCTCCTGACTTCAGAGGAGTTGCTGTCAGGGTTAACTGGATAATGCTGTAAACCAGTTAATCCTTGCTGGGTAACAGCAGATTCTTACACTCTTGATGAGAATTGAAGGTCAAGAGAATTCTTTTGGATGACATTAAGTCACTGTTTTGTTGGGAAGTCAGAGGCCATTAAATGAACATGCTCAAGTTCTGCTGGAGATCCCAAGTTACACTTTCATTTCTCCAATTTTCCAAGAGACCTTCTGAGATTATACCAGCAAAGGAAAGACGAGGAGAAATTCTGCTCTAAAGTTGAAAGGTTTGGGGAGAAAATAGAATATATTAGGACGGGTCATCTTCTCCAGGGCACAAGACCCTATTTCTTTTAATTGTATTTTGAATTAATGAAAAGGATTTGGACTAGGAGGAATGCTTCACTAGACAGAAATTTTCTGTCCAACTGTCCTTCCAGGGAAAGAGATCCTGGATAATATTCAGTGTCTGAAACACCACAGTGGTTAGCTTCACATGAGTGAATTAAGAGAGGTTATTTATGATTCATAGCTGCTCTAGGTCAACCCAAAATTTATTAATCTAGAATTGTAATACCCTTGTCTGCAGACTGCAGTGATTTCAGTTTCTCAGAGGACAGATTTGAAAGCAGCATGGTTCAAATTATGAAATATTACATTTCCCTTATTTAAAGAAAAAAGTCAAACAGAACCAAACCCTCTTTCACCAACATGGCTACCACAAGATGCACCTCTCTACCCTCTACCATTAACAGCTGTACTTGCTGGAGTTCAACAAGCCTGCACAGCCAGAAATCACTTCCTTAGAGAGAAAACACCACTCCCTTGTAGGAAAAGGCGCAGAATCTATTGCCAGGGCAGTCTGCCACTCAGCCATGCCTGAAAGCATGTAACAGAACTGAAATAAGCTCAAGACCATGCTGATGTGGAAGGTCTGGGAAAGGCTTCCATCTCTGAGATAGCAATAAGGAATAGATCAGCATACAGAAGGCCACAGTGTGATGAGTGGCTCGAAGCCATCTTGTGGAAGAAAGGAGCCCTGGATGAGCAGTGGGCAGTGGCAGTCATGCCAAAGAGCTGGCATGGCCCATCTTTTTCAAGAGAAAATATTCAGAGCTCTTGAAGCCTTTCTTTGATAGAAAAGTGCCAAGGTTACTTGTTTCTTGTCAAAGAGCAAAAAAAGTGAGAAAAGCTTCAATTAGTTTGATCACTTCAAATTTCATCTGAGTTCACAACCATTTAGGTACTGGATCAGGATTCCTTTACTTTCTATGTTGCCCAGTAAGTCAACTGATTCTTGGCTAGATTACTTATACATAGGGACAGTTTGTATGGTCCTATGGCGCTTAAGTTTTTGAAACCATGACCAGGATCTGAATCTCAGTGGCTGGGGCAATCACTAAGAATAACCTGGGATGGAAGAAGCAGCCACCATGTTAATCCTCTACAATGGCAACAGCCTTAGCTATGAAGCGTGAGGGGTTTGAGTATAGTGTTTGAGATAACCAGGGCTAATGTTTTTGGCTACCACAGCAGAATGCTACTTTTCCATTCAAAAAATGATGATGAAAGCGTGTTGTATTAGAATAATAAATCTGGCAATGGCCTGTCCAGTGTCCATATGCCCTCTGGAGACAATGGTGAAATGAGCTGATATAGGAGAAACCATATTTTGTATTTGTGTTTTTCCTTGTTTCAATTCCAAATCCTCTGATTTCACAGTCTGGCTGAAGTTTGGATTCCAAAGACCAAGAGCTCAGCATAGTGCTGGCAATGCATTCAGTTCTGTCACTCCTACCAAAATGGGTTCCCAGTGGGTCCTGATGAAGGATCCATAGGCTCTTCACATCTCTGCTAAGCAGAGCCAAATGCTGGCTGCTGCTCCTCCTCTGCCCCCAGGTCGAGAGCAAAAGCACAGCTGAGAGGTCTAACACCAAGAGAGAAGCACTGTCCCAGCAAGCCAGGTTCCTGCTCAGCAGCAGACAGAGGGTGGTTTCTGCATTGCTCCGTGCTGGTTTCACTCTCTAAAGCCTTTGTGTTTGATATTAGGAGGATTTGGAGACTGCACGGGTATATCAGTCCTTTCTCCCTTCCTCACTATCTGCTCCAACCTGCTTTTGGTCACTTTCATTCATCTGTCCATGGCTTGCTGCCTGGATTAATTTCTTCATTGAATACATTCCCTTGTGTGAACAACATATGTGACAAATAAGTAATGTGACTCATCAAGAGGCACGGGAATGCAATGTTCCAGCTACTGAAGGACATTTAGAATTCAGCAACTCGTCACCTTTGTGTCACTCCTAAAACACCGGAAAATGTAAACAGACAGATCTGTTTAAAAAAGGAGAAGCAAGAGTATAAACTTGCACAGAACTTTGCTTGTTTTCTTTCTCAGCTTAAATAAGTAAATGTAATGAAATCTACTAACACAGTTTTGGCAGTTTTGATTTACATTTTCTCTGACGCCCAGTAATTATTTCCTTGAGATCTTATCTGGGATTAAAAATATTTCTGTGTTTCAGCCCACACCTTTGAAAATGTCAAACACTTTATCCATGGTTTGTGCAAATATAGTTAGTTTTTTCCTCTTTTATTATGAAAACCTTCTGAAAAGAGTATTCAGATGTGACATTAATATTTGTGAAGGGTGCTGAAGTATACTTTTTGCATAAATCACCTGTCCAGCCTAAATGGTAGGTCTCTCTTCCAGCTACAGCTTGGAAAACCTCTGATTTTGAAAGGTAAAGCAGGATGCCATGTGAGCTGTGCTAATCCTGCAAGCATGACTTTCCCTGCCTCATACACCATAGTTCCTGGTTATGTGCCACAAATATCTTGCAAAAATTTGGTTCATACTCTGCAAGTTTTGAAGGTAGCTAGCCTGAATTTCTTGCTGAGACACAGCCAGCATGCCATCTAACTCAGCCAGAGTACTTCTCCAAGGAGCAAATGGGGACTAAAGGACCCAGGCCCAATACAAAAAACTGCTTTCATTTCACAAGGCACTAAAGAAGTGGGGTGAGGCTTCTTGTATCTGCATAGACTTCATCATAGTCTGACCCTAACTTTTGTTTCTCACTACAAAATTTACTACGAAGCTCACAGATAAACAGATTACCCTGAAAAAACAGAAGAAATTTGTAATTTGGTTTCCCTGCCAAGCCAGACACTTTAGCAAGAAAAACAATCAGTGTGCTGAGACTCTCATGGATTTTTTCTGGGAATTTCTCATGTCCTCTAGAGAACTTGGTTCCTGAAACAGAGTTTCTTCTTTGACATGGGCTGCAGAAAAGGCTTTGGGGTGTGCCAAGCTCAGCTGTGGTACCCTGTGACAGACTTCCTAACTGTAACTGGGCAAGCTGAAGACAGACTGTCATTTCATCGTTTTTGGACAGAGATCCCCCCTTTAACACTTAAGTATTACCCACATACTGGTATTCTGGCAAGGCTGCTTTCATACTAATCTGTTAGGATAGTCCTGTTCCCACTCATAATGTGGCACAGCATGTCAGCTTCAACCAGGCAAGGATGCCAGCCTCAGTTGGATTGTGAATAGCCTGCAGAAGAGGCTCCTGCCAGTGGAAGAAGTGCCAAATTAGGCCACATGCTCTCTCACTGGGATGCATTGTGCCCAAAGCTGCTTTGGTATCAGTCATGGAGGGAGTAACACCTTTTTTTTCAGAAAAAGAACCTGCTAACCCTTTCACTTTGTGTTTTCTTCCTCTCCTGTTCAATTTCTATCAATTATTTCTGGGATTTGCTGGAATAAAAATAATACATTATTCCCTGACGGCTAAGGAAAAGTTGAGATATGGCTCTTCAGATTATGAGCCCCAACTGTGTCTATTGTTGAAACTGGAGTTGTCTCTTTCTGTTAAACCATTTACTGTTAAGACAACAGCACAGGGTACTGCACAGACAGTAGTTCCAAAGGTGTTTTTGCCACCAGTGAGAATTCCATCTAATTGTTCAGCACTCCTTGCAGAAATCCGGGTGTCCTGTGTTCCTGAATGTCTTGGTTCCTCCCAGAGCACCATTGAGTAGGTAAGAGACGTGCTCTGCTACATGTATCCCTCAGACCAGCACTTTCAGGAATTGCCAGGATTCACAAGTAAAACATTATTTGGGGCAGAAGAGCTTCTGGAACTGCCTTTTTCTAATCAGGATGATTTCTACAGCTTCTGGCAGGCAGCTGCATAAGTAAGAATATCTTACCTACCAAAGTAAATGCTGCCTGCCAGCCCCAGCGTAACATCTCATCAACAATCTTGCATTGGTGCTGAACTGTAACATTTTCCTACAAACTCATGGCTCCTTCTGCTATGATGCTGTTTGTCCTTGGTGTAAACACTCTCCTTTTTTGAAAGTAATATGAATGGGGAATAATACACCGCCAGCTAAAATGGTTGCTTTTCACACTCGCTCACCACAGGAACTCTTTAATCAGCAATGTCAGCCAGGGACAGAAATCTCATCGTTGAGAGATAACAGTTATTTGCTGGCAACTTCTTGTATGATAAGCCAAACAACTGGGTGATTACACACTTTCTCAAATAACACAAGAAAATGCCACACCACATTTCCAAAAATACATGTTGCTGCATCTGGAAGATGCATAAGAATATTGTCAAGATATTTTATCCTGTTTACTTTTTTGGTGCTCTGAAATCTGAATGTAATTTTCACATTCTTAAGCTATTCACCAGCTTTTCTGCAATGAGAGGCTTCATAAAAAGTACGCAGTCAATGCTACGGACAAAGCGTAATTGATTAATGGCAGAGGATTTCTGCCATAACTAGGCTGCTTAAGGTCACAGTTAAACAATTTTTCATAGCTGCTTCATCCACTGAGTTGCACTTGCATGGTTGCACTGCTAGTTGAAAGGGAAATGAGTGAGTATATGCTGGTTGAGTAAATTATTCAAATACATACAATAGACCAATGCTTTTCTCTCTGCCCATGAAGAGAGACAATGCTTTTGCGACAATGAAATTAATTTAAAGTAAACCAGTGAAGAAATAACATTTCTAAACACTGACCAAGTGGTTTTGAGGTTTGAAGAAGAGATTTTTGAAATAACAAGGTTAATCTGAGCACCTCCAAGTACTGTTCCTACAACAACATCTCTGTGGTGCACCTTCATAGTTATGTCAAGGTATTTGGGCTGGTTTAAATGTGAAAATGTGTTTTCAGCTACTTTTGGGGTTCAGGCCAGCCCAGTGTATGTTCTCAGCCTTCTTTCAGTGTGAAACAATAGTTTTGGGACTGTTGTAATGGGAAGGAGCATCAGACATGCTGTGCCTGCTACCCCAGGTCATGTTGTCACCGGCTGATCTGCTAGGCAGCTGTGGGGCAGTTCTTGCACGCAGGAGAGAACTGCCTCTTCTCCATCACAGCTGTGCAGGATGGATACAGCAGGCTGGAGAACAGAGACCTCAAGGTTCCCAGAGTGAGCAAAGAAGCTGCACTACTGCTCTGTCAGCCACTAAAGACAGGTGAGAAGAGTGATGATTAGGGTTTAGAAGAAGATCCTGTATTTCACGTGTGAGACCTGATGGATGTGTCATTAAATTCTGCAGTGGACTGAGATATTATTTTGATTTTTATCCCAATCACAGTATTTTGTGATGTTTATGCTATCTCCGCTGTGTGGGTCTTGCATGCCAAAATTTTGTACGGAAGACATGTAAATTATTTTGGGGAAAAAATGGTCAGAGCCGTTCTGGCTTTGTATTTAAATTTAAGGTCACTTTCAAACAAGGGTAATTAAGTCAAAATGTCCTTTTGTTCTTAAGCTGGCACGATGAATAAGGTCAGGGTTTGTGATTTCTTTGTTGGCCCTCTGTGTCAGGGACAATGAATGCAAGCTGAGAATTTTTAGCATTGGATTGCATTTAAGTGAGGAGAAAGCCATCCAGATTATATTTGTTTTGCACCTCCCTCCTGTCATATATTTATTTTTCAGATATTTATTATTCAGCAGATGCTTTTGTGCTTGCACTAGGAGTGTGAAAGAGACAGACCTACCAACCTGCTGAATTTCATGGAGTGGTTTGCACAGGTGAGAAGGGAAATAAACAACATTAATGGAACTTGCATGCTCTCATCTCCATCTTACTTATGTCCTGAAATTGAATTATATACTTTTTCCCTTTCCTTTCCTTTCCTTAGTATTTATTGACTCTTTTTCTTCTTGCTCCATGCCTTCACTTCCCTCTTCTTTCATTTCTCAAGCTAGATGCTGTGCAACAAACCAAGAGGGATCATGTGTTATCTCTGATGTTTATAGCACAATGGACCATGCTAATGCTTCCTACATAAGCTGAAATCGGGCACTTCTCCAAAATATCACAGAATGCAAACATAACCCGGCAACTTTTTCAATAGCTCCAGCTAGACTCTGGCTTGCTCTCTTTCTCTTTCTGGAGAATGATCTTTAGTGATCTTCATAAACAGTTTTCAGGTTTTAGTCTACAGGTAGTGTAAAAGGAAAATAGATCTGGAGATTGCCTGTGGAGATTTAAAAGGTTGTTTCTGGCTTCAGAGAACCACAATTCTTTATAAGTCTTTTTGAAACTGTAAATTTTTTCATACTGGTTGAAGTAGACAGCTGGCATTTTCTGATTCCAAGACCAACAGATCCTGTGGATTTTGCTGGCTGAGAAGAAGTTAATACTCCAGAACTGGAAATTCACATAGCTTCCAAAAATGACACTTGTATCAGAGAAATAAAAAGATTTTGAGTGTACTTTGTGTTTGGCTGGCAGATTCTGAGTTCATTTAACCAACTGACATCAGGTTAGTGAGCATGTAAACAGACTTATTGCAGACTGGTTATCTAAGGTCAAAATTTGACCTACTGATGTCTGATTAGACAAGTATTTTTCCTCCTTTCCATATACAGCTACTTGTTGTCTTATTTTATGATAGATGCCAATCTTCTCAGTAGTAATTTTCAGAGGTTTTTACTTCAGAAGGATACTTGCCCTTAGCAATAGATTTTGAAACACTACATGAGTAAGAAATTCTGTAGAAAAATACGTACTTGGCACATATCTTGCTGTTCCCAATAATGACTCCTTAAAAAATCCCAACCCTACAGTAACAGAAACCTTCCACTATAAAGAGACTTGCTCTTTAATAAGACTCAGAATGTGACTGTAATCTACATAGTTTCTCAGTTTCTCATGCTCTTTCTCCATCTGTTTGCCTCTTGTCTCCAGAAGGACAGTATCTTTGCCTTGTATGAGTGCTGCTCAAACCTCTATAACTTAGTTGGGAATTGCTAGGTGCAATGTAATATCAATTTAAATTATTATCATGCAGTGTATGGCTTGATTAATGTTTATGACTCTCAGAGAGAAAGACTAAATTCCTACATAAGAGCTTTCAGATTGATTCTCACCAATTTCACAGAAAATTAAATAGCTTAAACATTGCAACTCAAGCTGACATACAGGGGACATGTGAGTTTGGAAATGAGGTGGAATGTAGTCCGGGAATATTATTCTGTTTCTCTGCCAATCAATACACTGCTCCTCTGAATTAACGTGGTGTAACTGGCACCTTTTCTGAGGTCCATTCATGGGCAGAACTGGTCTGACATTCATGGAAGCATTAAGCTGACAAATGGTTTTTATTGGGACAGCAGTTCTTATCTTTGCCAGAGAAACCACATAGTAGGCACAAGAAGACTCGTGCTTTGCTTGGTGTGTTATTTGGTGTCTTTAGTGGACAGCCTCCAGAGCAGCATGGTGTGGCAGAAAGAGTCATGTCATTCAAAAGTGCCCCATTTTTCTTGAGTGATACACGATTCATCAATTGCAGACATGTCTTATCTTCAGGTGGTGCCACAGCTCCTGCAACTATGTGTTAAAATACGTGTCAGTAACACATTAGGCTTTTTAAACAGGTTGTATGAAGTACCCAAATATCATGGTGACAGTATTGCTACTGTCATGAAAATTGAACAGCTCTGCTGTTTCCATGAAAATGGTGAAGCCAGTGAAGAGCTCTTTTTCTTGCCTGTCTCTGTAGTTTGATGCTAAATGGCTTGTGTGATTTACAGTGCTATAGCCAGAAGCCTGCAGGTTTGCCCAAAGAGGTGCAAGCTAATCAGAGTGGTGAAGTTATTCTACTACAAGGGTTGTGATGGGCTGCAGAGCAGTCAGAAGACTAATAACTCTGCACATATCAATAAATTAGTGTAACAGGCAGACATACATCAGGAATGGCAAATGTTCTTATTTGCCAAGGAATCTGGATATACACCTTCAGGTGCAGAAATATGTATTGTCAATAGCGGTCTGACCCAGCTGGGGATGCTGGCAATTCTCTACAGGGTTGACCATCTTGGTCTCTGGCACGTTCCTTTTCTTCTCATCCATGTTTGCTGTGCTTCCAGTGGATAGCTCTTACTGCTTCCAAGCCTCCAGTGGAAAAGCTACTACCTTTGCCTGTAGGCACTGCTTTCCCCCACATGTTCCAGAAGAGTAGCACACTTGCATGTATGCTCTCCAACTGGTCCCAGACTAAACCAGCTCAGCTAAGCTGACAGGAGCAGTGTGAGCACCCTGGCACATTCCGGGCAGATCAGGGAGCTGGGAACCACACTGTTCCTGTGGCAGAGCTGTCAAAGCCTCTCCAGCAAGGCTGTGGACTGACAGCCATCTGGGTCACTAAATACTTCCATCCTGCAAGGAATGGTGATGAGTTTGCTGGACCATGTTGGCGTGTTGCAATGATCTGCAGCAGGCTCCTGTTTTGGCCATTGGGCTGCTTTGCTACGCAGTGAGGATGGGAAGGGTGTTAGGGTTGCTGCTGAATGGTCCATTAGGTGTGACTTGCCAAATATCAACAGTCCCTGGGTAAAGTCAGAGGAGGACACTGAGAAGCATTCTCACCTCTTCTTCTTTGCCCTCTACCCAACTCTTTGCAGTTCTCTCTTCTACTGCTCATCATGGTTGCTCATGGATCTGCTGGCTCTTCCCACCTTAAACAGTTAGATTGTGTTAGAGTATGACCTCCTGGGGCAGGCTCTGCCCACCTTGCTGCCTCCTTGCACCAAGTTAGACAGATTCCCCTTTATCCAAGGACTTCACTGCACAGGATTCACTCTGCAGCCCAGCCTATGGCTGGAAGAGCTGCATTTTCAATGTGACAGCCTTGTTGTGTCACCATTGCTTCTGCGTCAACATGTGTCAGACAGGAGAGCTCAGTGTCTTCTTTCAATAGCCTTTTATGGCTCTTCTGCCTCTTTTTGTTGTGAAAAAAATCTCTAAATCCATTTTACTTCATCTGGCTGCAAGAAAGCATCTTGCTTTAACCCTCTCCTGGGTTTTTATCAATATAGTGTCTCCATGCTGAGTGGCTCCTCTTCATGGAAGTGGCAGCTGTGTCCCTCCTAGTGGGTCTGTTGCTGCCCTGGTCTGCGCCTTTCTATGAAATGCTTTCAGAATCCCACTTTCCTGGCACTTATGGCTCAATTTGTGCAGAGTGGAATTACACCAAGGCCTGTGAGTGAGAGATGCAACAGCAGAAGGCAAAGCTGGGAGTAGTGGGAGCAGGTGTCTGGCACCTCATAGAGTTGGAGCTAGTTCCCTGACATTTAGAAAGGATAATGGCTGTGCTGTTCCATGCCAAGAATTGGGAGCATGGGATTTATCCAGCCTATGCCCACCTACTTTCTGCATGTGGACATTTGTTCCCCCACCCACCTAATTAGGAAAATAGAGTGTTGAAAATGAAGGGGTGGATTTGTTATTTTGTTGTGGCTGTTTGAAAGCAAAGTTTGCTTTGCAGCCTTGTATTACTGTCCATGGAAGGACAGTATTGTCTCCAAACCTGGCATTAGTGTTGGCTTTCCTCAGGAAGCCTAATGGGAGAAAAAGCTATGCCACAGACTGTCATTGTGGCAGGAAAAAGATCAGAGTCACTGGGACGAGTATCCATACTGCTAGTGAATGTTTGGGAGAGAGCTGCTATTGGAGAAATAACCCCGGGGTAAACATGGAAAATTGACACTTTGCAGAGTATTTCAATATTCAAAAAAATCCAGGGAGTTTTTAATATACTCTGTCACAGTCCAGTTAACATTTAAAATTTCACTTCCTTGAAAAAAGGAATTTTATATTCCTTTAGTCATTTATCCTTATCCAGTTTGCTTCTTCTGTTTTGGCCCCAGATAATTTGCTGTCTGATTGTGAGACAATCAGCATATCTGGAGCGTCCAGGGAAAACCCATTTACGTAATTTACCCTGCTAGCCATTATCCTGTTTCCTTTACCCCTAGGTAACTTATTAGGCTGCACAAGCAAATAGTAAATAGTGGGTTTGTCTCACCCCGGACTTCTTCAGCAGTCAGGATCACAGGATTGAAGAAAAAGAGGGCTGGAAGGGATGCTGAGAAGGCCATCCCTTGCTCTAGGGCAGGATTTGCTGTAGCTATCTCATTACTGGCAAATGACAGTTTAATTTACTGCACAACAGAACAGGCTGAGAGAGTGCTACATGGTGGGAGCCTCTGGTACATGATAGATTACACACCAATTGATTTGCAGCCTGAGCATTGCTCCCCTTTCTTCAATGCCCCTCCCATAGAAATGTGCCTTGGCTAACAGGTAATGGATTATGTAGAAGTGAGACGTCTTTGGAATCTCTCCAAGGGATTGTGTATGTTTGTGGCTTCAGAGAGATCACAACTTTCCAACGTAATGTACAAAACACTCAACATGGAGCTGGACTTTAATCTTTGCCCCTTTATTAATTAGTTTTTGAGGGATGACTCCCCAGATCTGAGGTAAGTTCACCAACCATTTCTGAGGGACTCTTACACAGGTGAGTCTCTTCTATGACCTCATTGAATCTAACAATTCATTTCTTTTGCTTTTCTCATAAATCCTTGGAAAAAAAATCCTACTTTGTCTCAGATGGGGCACTAGTCCAACCCAAAAGAAGGATGATGGATTTAAAAACAAAAGCTTTGGTTCAATCCAAATAAAACAAAATATTTAAGCCTTTTTTTCTGGTTCAGCTGCTGAGCTGAAAAATCACTTTTTGCAAGCCCTTGATAACCACTGGCTGTCCCACTAAATTTGTGTCAGGTGGTTGCTCCTATTTCTCTTCCTACTCATAGTCATAGAGCTGATCTCGTCACAGAAAAGTGTCTCTTTTCTGCTTGCAGTCCTGCAGAGCTGTTTTGGCCTAGTCATATCAGGAAGGCAGAGAAGAAGGAACTTTTCTCACCTCTGCTGATAATCCAGAGTTTGCTATGGAGCATGCATTGTAGCCTCTCAGCTTACTCAGCTTTAGGCTACGTTTATACAATTGGTTTTTTTCCAGTTGGGAGCACAGTTATATCGAGCACTGGTAGTTTGGCTGGCAGCATCTCTTCCTCAGGAGCTGCCCTCCAAATCTGAGCATGTGAGGTAAAAGCCATCAGCATGTGGGTAAAATATTGCTCCTTGAAATATGTAAGAGCATGAAATTGTATCAACATCTGGGACACAGAGACATAAGAATTTACAGCTTGCAATATCACAAACCTCACAGAGCTACCTGTATTCTTTCTGCAATTCTCAGAATGAGGCATCTCAGAGAGCAATTCACAAAAGCCAGCAAGCTGGAGATAGATGCATTTAAATTTGTATACCTTTCTAGGACTGAGGTACCACATTCAGCACTGGCAGATGAGACATCTGCCCACTTAGGTTTCTCAAGTCTGTCAGTTGTTCTTTTTTCCAGTAACTTCTTGATAGGAAGTCTTAATGTAAAGCCTTTGGTGAAAGAAAGAAGACCTATGCCTGCTCTAGAAACTTCTCTGTCCCTTGGATCACATTCCTCACTTCTCATGGCAGTTCTGTAGTTTCAGCAAAAGCATTTTCCTGGAATTAGCCCAATGGTTAAATCAGTTCCACCAGAGAGCTAAGAACTTAATGCCTCTCAGACAAGGAAGGGAGCTGAATCCAGAGTCTCCACAACTTGTGTCAGTGCTTTGAACACTGAGAACACAATTTATTTTTTCTCCCATATAAAAGGAAGACAACTTAGAGACACATTTTCTGTGAAGCTGGCCTCGCAGGAATGCACACAAGTACCTGGTGTGCTAAGTGTGAGTGAAGTCAAATGGAGTATCAAGAGCCTGGGGGCAGTAACACAGAGGGATTTCAGGTTCATAATTAGTGCATTTAATGAGTTTGGGGGTCTAGGCCTGGGGATTTTCTTTCACAGTCCATAGAAATGCACAGTTCCTGCTGACTCTCAGCTACAGAAGCAGAGCTTTGTATTTAGGCTGAAGATAGTTACTTGGAAATACAAGTTAAATGAAGTCTGGGTACCAAGGCTGCTTGTGGCTCGCCATGGCTTGAACGGAAGGATTTTGCAGTAGAAGGCCTTTTGTAGTATTCATCCACCACTCATTTCTGAAATTAAGTCCAGCCTGCATGAAATAAGTTGGCAGTGATTTCACACTTAGCAGTAATCAGACCATATTGGGACAAAATATTCAAATATGTAGCAATGTGGGACTTAGGAAAGTATCAGTATTAAAATTATGGTTTCCAGCAAGCCAGTGGATGTGCTGGAGATGAATAACATGATTTTTAATGAATGACTCTCTGGCTACAGTTCTTGTTTGGCATTGGCCTGTCCAAGAGTATAGTTTTTCTTAACATCTTTTTGAAGGGATTCAATTAAATTTCTAACTATTGGGTTAAAAGAGTCATTAATAAATCAGACTATAAAAGTCTGAGTGAACATAACCAACTCCTACTTGAAAATGTGCTGAATAAAGCAGATGTGCTCAGGTAATTGGCAAACAGGCCACCTGTTGATTTTCTTGTCAGTGTTGTTGTTACCTGGGGTATGATTCTAATCAAGGAGAAAATAGGGTTCTTTTAATTAAAACAATTTGTGCAATGTCATTTCACTTAAAATCGACCGTGGCTTTTAAAAGAAGATTGAAAACTGTCTCATCAGGCCTTGATTTGGGTCCTACAGCAGAAGGAGAAAAGCAGGTTATCAAAGGGAGTTTCACAGGGCAACCGTTAAAGAGATAAAGTATAGGTGTTAACCTTGGCGGTGGAAGTTAATGAGCAGCCTGATACTCCAGAGTGGTTCCTTTTCTCCAGCTGTAATTGCATGAGTGCTCAGAGCTGTTTCTTTCTGTGAGCCTGGGATGTGTGTCTGTGTTTCCCTTAAGTCTTCTGGAAATAGCAGCTGTAATCAGCAGCACCCAGCTCCAGCCGATCAGGTCCTTACTCAAGGGTGCACAGACACTTTCTACAGCCATTGCCTAGGTAACAGCACAAACCAGGAGCTCCTGCCTAAAGGAGTGTTTGGTCTTTATATAAATCCAGCAGTCTTCCCTAAATTCCTAGTAGAATGTAGTTTTGAACATGCTTGCAGATAGCTTTCTGTATGTGCATATAGAATTGTCAGCTCCGACACATTTAAAAACAGTACCCACAAAACTGTCTCAGTGTAGCTGCCCTGTGGAGTGGCTTCCTGATCATGCCAGCGGCTGGATTCTAGCAAAGAGATGGAAAATGCAACAAAATACATCAGTTAAAAATGTAGGCCATAATGAGATGAGAAGCCAGGATGCAGTGATCAGCACTTCTGTCTTATCGTGTGGAACACTGCCAGCTTGAATTCAATGGCACCTCAATCGATGAAAGAATGAGAATCCTGAATATTAAATCCACGGGAACTGTGAATGTATTTGTTATGTTCTCAACCAGTAGGGGAAGCAGGTGGGAATGTGAAAACAGAATTACTCATAGCATCTAAAGTGAGTATACTTTGAACACCACTTAGCATTTAGTCCAGACAAAGACAGGCATGTTTAAAATGGTCTTATCTGCTTGTGGTTAACCACAGTTTTTAATTGTGGGTTTTCCCAATGCACACCCATTTACAGCTTTACTGGGTCTGGAGGTGCCTTTGTAAAGGGACTGCAGCTTGAGAAAGGAAAACTTATCAAGGAAGATAATGATCAGTACTCATTGATATGTCTAAATAATACCCAGCCTCCACATCAGAAAGGGAGAGGATGCTTTGTTGCACTCCCATTCTTGTGGAATGGATTTGAGAAGGCAAATGACATTATGGGAAGAGAAACTGTGTGGTATGGAGATCCATGAGAAAAACTAAAGCAGTTAAAGTGGAAGATTATGGAAGACTGGAGCCACTCAGGCAAAAGAAAGTCAGGAAGCTGGCAAACTGCAGGCACCTGAAATGCCTTACACAGAGAAAATAGAAACAAATCAAATGCTCCCTTCTGCTGCCCCTTGTAATTTTCCAGAAATCTTCTATAATTTTCCCTGGAGTCCCAAGCTGACAGCTGGCAGATGCTGAATGAGAGAGGGTCCCCAGAATGAGTGATGGCAAGGTCACAGCTGGAATGCCTACGAAGATACTGATGCAGTGAATCACAAGCAACTTTTGCTGCCGCGTAGTGGCAGAGAGAAAAGCTGCCATATGACAGTTCCTCCTTTGTAGTCCCAGTCCAAAGGTAATGTCTTTATATTTTAATTAGCTTTGTTCTCTACCAGCAAGTGTGCTAACTCTAGGAAGGTAAAGTCGGGAAGAAATGGGAAGACCTCAAGCAATGCAGTTCCTGAAGACTTAATTTAGTGTGCAAGTCACTCCCTATAAACCAAATAGCATCCTCCCCTGTCACAGGTTTATCAACAAGTGTTGCTAAGAAGGTGCTTAAAAGCTTGTATTTCAGAGACTGTGTATGAATAGTACCTCTCGCTGCTGTGGTTGCTATAGTAAACCCTTGTTCTTAATTGAATACTACAGTAAACAATACTTTAAAACTGGAGAGGAAAATAAAAAGCAAGAACTCCATTAGGAGTTCCCTGAGCTACTCAAAATTACTACTCCTTCTTCATGTACTACAAGTACAGAATTCTTTGTGTAATGGGTTATAGAATAGCAGCACCTGCATAAATTTGATGTTTTCTCTGTACAATTTCTGGTTCCTCAAAACTTTACAATACACTATATGGTTCAGAGCACCTATGTCAAAAAGGACAAGAGCAATTAGTAGGATTAAAATTAGCCACTGTTTTCTTAAAATTATATGTTTTAGGCCAAGTTTTCGAGGAAAAGGGGATGAAAAAGGTTTAAATAATCCTTTAAATGATCCATGCTGTAACTGTTGCCAGCAGAGTTACTCTGGAGATAAATTCTCCTTAGTTTTCCCTTGGTGTTAAACTGTAATAATCCATAAGCATTGAAATTAGACAGCTCAAGCTGATGGCAGCTTTAGAGCCACCACAGATAATGCTGTCCAGGAGACAAAGTACAGAGAATCTGTCAGGATGTGTGTGGGGGGTAACAGGATGGAAGCTGGTGAGCAGCTGAGGACTGCGGGACTTCCTTGTGTACCTGGGGGTGAAGAGGAGCAGGAAGAACCTTGAAAGTGAGATGAACTCTCTGAAAGTTAAGATATATATCCCATACATCACAATAAATAGCTGAGAGGCAGAAGACTTGCAGGGCTCTGAGGGGAAACAGAAGTAGCAGTGAGGTTAATAAGAGACTATGCTATCACAGGGTAGCAAAGCAGTGAAAGAAATTCAGTAATATACAAAGTGCTGGGTTCAGAGTTACTGGCATGAGGCAAACAATAGATTTGTACTTAAAACACTGGAATACAAATAAGCTGATTTGGGCCAATTTTTGCTTTGATCAGACTATATGTCCTTGGTCCTCTGCTGCATCTTCTTACTTGTATATTTGGACTGCTGCTTTTCTCTCTTACAGGGCTTTTCTTAGAGGCAAACATATAATTTGTGATGATGTGGCAACATGAGTCATAGATATAAGACATCTTTTGTAGACTGCTGCTCATTCAAGGAGTGGAAGACATGTTTATTCCTCACCAGCTAACATGCTTCTTATGGATCTGCATCCTCATTAACAGACAACAGCTGTTTCTTCTTGTAATTAGCTCACAGTTCAATAGGTAGCTCCAGTCTCTTTTACACCTGGACTACAATCAACATGGAAATCACAGAAGCACATGTCTCTCCCCTCCCCACTTTAAAGCAGTCTGAGTTACACACATTGTTAAACACCTAATAGACAACAACTGTGTGTTAGAGCTGTCCAGCACATGTGTGAAATAATGTTCTTTTTTATTTTTTTTTTCCCCTTTCTTGATGAGCTTCAGTTCCAAACGTGCTAAGGCTTCTCTGGCTTCTGTATTAGCCTCAACCCAGTGGTCATGGATTAGGCCATAAAGAACTGTTTCCAGCCACCTGCACAATGGAAAGGGGAAGTGAAGTGAGGGCTGCTGAGGGGGGGCAGCGTGCACCAGCTGGCCCTGCTCCTGAGGCATTATAACTGGATTCTTTGGGGTAGAAGGGTGTGAGGTCTCAGGTCATTTCCTGCCAGGTTTGCTCTGAATGGGAGAGGGATGTGTAATTGCGCTGTCTCCCTGTACCATTAGTGTCAAGACTCATTAGGAACCCAATCTACTCAGTGGCAGTAGGCATACAAAAGAAAGAACTAGCCAAAGTCTGCAGACTGCAGAGAGGGAGTTGGTGGAGGAAGCAATTGTAAAATTCCCGTCTGGGTAATTAGAGTCAGCAGGGAATCAGATTGGCTACGGCAGGGCTTTCATTTTTCCCCTTGCTGTTTTAACGGGATTGGCAGGTGCTGTTTTATTCCAAGGGTGAGGTGATGTGCCTGTGTCATAATTCACAATGAGAAATGATCATCAATTTGCTGCCATATTCCTGGGGTGTGCTGAGCAGGCAAACTGTGATTACTATTGTTATTAGTACCTTGTTAGCATGGAGCAGGAAGATTGTTGTGGGCAGTTTTCTCTGGAAAGGGCAGGATCTATGCACACAAAAACATGTTCCTGGCAGCTTAGCTACATTTGGAAAGTTTGGCACTGCTGGCTATTTCATTCCCTTTATATTGGATTCTATTTATCAGTGAACAAAAAGAGGTAATGTCTTAAAAGATGGAAAATTCGTTCATGCTTTAAAACTGGCAGCATATTGGCATGCTTTATCATCAGGACGATTTTATGGATGCAATAAAGCAAACGGACTCTCTTTCTTCAAATGCGCCTCTTCCTATTTATTTGTTTGCTTAGTGAGGGCTGGAAAGAGACCTTAACAAGCTATTCTGTCTGCACACAATGCAGTTTAAGGCCTGCATCAAGGTGTTGCAAAACCAACAGAGATTCTGACTGACTTCTTCAGGTTTTGACTCAGCTCAGTGGACTTGCATTCTCTGATAGCTGAAGTGCAGCAGTAAAGGATGTGCTGACAAGTATGACTTCTGGGAAGAAAGGTTTTCTTAATACAGCATTTGTTTTATAAAAATTTCTATAAAGAGGTTTCCATAAAAAACTGGCTACATTTACCAATCAAAATAGAATTTTCTCAGCAGTTTTGCTTAGCTGAATTCTACATACAAGAGTCAAACTTTCTTCTTTCTAGCTCCATCCATCAATAGTCAATTGAAAGTAGAACTTTGCAGACAAGTTTGTTGATGATGTCAGCATTAAATACATTTCTCTTCCCTTCTCTACAACTATATAGTCATGGTGTTATGTTCTTAGATTCTTATTAAAGGATGCAAGACCTATTCTCTACTGTTGGAAAAAAAAAAAATCACATTTCTGGTAAAACACACACAATTAGATCCACAGGGAGGGAATGGGTCCAATGGAAAGCTATAGTGATTTTTTAGGCACTCTGGTAAATTGTTGAATGGCAAACAATATTTTTGTCCAGAGATATAGGCCAATACTTTAAAAAAGGTTTTGCTCTTCATGAAGTACAGCTGAGGCCTTTCAAAATTTGGATCCTGGTTTGGAGGTATCTCTGTCCTTCTTGTGTTCTTGTTTTCCTCTGTTCTGAGACTATATTCTGCTGGCCAGGCTGGTCTGAGGTGCTTCCTAGGGCTCTGGCCACATTTTCCCAAGCCTTAGGTGGAACTGTGTCTTACTAGAGGCCTAATGAAGCTGGTATAATCCAGGATTTTCCCACTAAAGGGGCAATTTCATTTAAAATCATGGTGAAAAAGAAAAGCCAGCTCTACCTTCAGACTGCAGTTATATTTTAGGAACCTATTTCAAATGCAAACAATAAAAGATATATGTTTCCCTCAGTGCCTTTCCTTTGAGCCTCTGTGCATCTCTTCAGCATGTTGGGTCATTCATAAAATAAGAAACAAATACATGAAAACCATTCCTTCCCCTTATCTCCAAGTTCCTGGATGGAATGAATCAAACTCAGAGCTATAAGCTGCTCAGACCTTCCAAGCACTGATTTTATAGCTAAGTGTCCCTCAAATCAAAGCTGACCATTCATACAGATACATGTGTTTTTTCAGATTATTTCTCAGGTTTTGCATTAGGGTTGTGCGTGGTAATCTGGAGTTTGACTGAACCTGTCCTCCCAAGGAAAAAAAATGCATACTTACTTCTCCCTTGTACCCCTCTCTCACTTAATTGACAACTACTTCTGTCAAAACTAGGCTCACCCTCTTCCCTCCTCCCCTCACCCATCCTTGGCGGGTCCTCTGTCTAGATGGCTTTAAATCTGATTTGGGATTTGAGTGTTATTTGGATTAACTCATTAGCGGGTCTCCATTCTGGCAAGCCTGCTAATCTGTGGCAGTGGTGCATAGCACTGTGACAATATTACACTGAAAATGAGAAATCTAATGAGATTAGCATTTTATGCATTCAGACAGGGCTCGGGTGTTTGAATGGTCTGCAGACATTTGGTGTGAATCACAAGAGGCCTAGAAGGAGACTGGACTGCAACAGAGCACCTAAATACACAGAAAGAAGATTGCAAAGATGCACAGAACCATCAGTGCTTTTATAGTGGAAAACTGAAGCATCTCTGTCCCCATGGGCTGACTTTGACAGGCATTTGTGCATATGCCCAACAGATGAGTTTCTTTCCCTAGAAATGGAGGAGAGCTGGTTTTTGTCAAGGGGACCACCTTGTAAATTAATCCTGCCCTCACTAGTGGTGATGGAGGAAAGTTTAAGTGGTTGCTTCCATGGGAAAGAAGGCTACTGACTCCCATACTGTCTTTACATAACACCAGGATGCAGTGCGAGATATACTCGTTAATGTTTGTGACCACCAGACTGCTCCATTATAAAATTACACCCGTGAGATTCGCTGCCTAAACAATTTCCAGTTGCATTTTTTCCTCTCAAAGGCATTTTTACTTCAAGTTAGAGACAAAAGGATGAGCCAGTGTCTGCAGCCTCCTTTGGCTGCAGGGATAGGGAGAACTCTGCCTGGTTTCTTGAGCACAGGTAGTAGAACAAAGCAGTCCCCAGCGCTGGGTGCATGGGCTTCCTCTGCTCTACTACCCAACTGAAGCTTTTGTAGTCTTTTGTAGGTGACAAGGAGAGACTTTAGGAGAAGCTGAGAAGTCGTGCACCAGGGCTGGGAGTCACTCCTAAGTGCTGTCCTAGCCTGCCACCCAGTGCTGGCTTCTGGCACTCAGAGCTGCTCCTGTGCACCAGCGCTGCAGTTGGTACTTGGCATAAAACCTCCCATGTTCTTCTTGGACTCTGTTGGAATATTCCTTTCTGAGTTACTGAAACAGATGGTAAGGTCCTGTCAGAAATAAGCAATAGTTTAAAATGGGCTACTTTTGGAGAAATGCGAGAACTTCCTCAAATTCCTTCTTGAGTACTGTGGCCTCAGCAAGTAGCTGACGCCTCTTGGGTGTTGTGCACTTGGCAAGTGATGGGCTAGTGCCTGATTTTATTGCCCCTTAAACAAGAAGAGAAGGTGATTATTTCTAGACCTTGTTTTTTTTTTTTCCCCCCGGGACAGTTTAGAAATGATCAGAGTTTCACTATCACTCAGAATGGTGCGGAATCCAAACCAAATACCTCCACAAAATGATGCTGAATTTGGCAATAATGTTCAAATTGCTATCAAAATGTCACCTTTATAAAAAAAACAGGTAGCAGAGCTAGGAAGAAGTTATAATTCCTAAAGATACCATGAAACTACTTGAACCCCAGAAAAGAAGAGGAGGAAGGAATATTTTTTTGAGAAAGCAGAATGGTTAACAGTACTGTGGGGCTGCGCTTTTCCCGGGAGAAATTGAAATATGGTGGTGCAGAAGGTCGTTCATTCACACAGCTCATCTTGTCCACAAAACCACCCTCCTATCACAAAAGTTAAAAGTGCTGTAGGGGGGAAAATTATTTTGTGAATTTCTCATAAAATTTGGAGAAATAATATAGAGAATTTTAAAAAAAAGTTAAAGTGTTTGCTTTCAATTTCTTAAAAAAATAATTCTATCACTTCACCATTGAAACTAGTAGTTGAGTGCTGTCACCAGCAGAAAAGATGTATGTACAATAGATTGCTTTAATTGGGTAAATTAGGTAAACATCTGGCACAGTCCTAGAAACTGCTGTTTATCTGACTTTACAATCAACTGACTATGGCTTATTATGGTATGGACTAAAGCTATCACATCAATGTTGTATCAGATAAAGAATTTCATAGAGCAGCAGCCTTTGTGGCTATGGCCTGATATTCAGTCTTGACAATAGTGCCTGGATTTATCTAGGTGAGCAGATATATTGAGATTTTTCTCTGCAATGTAGGGGGTGGCAGATGGGATGAGCGGTCATTTTTCTTTAAGTAGTGAGATAGTTCTTGCTGCCAACTGAAAAGGAAGGGGTAGAGGAGAAAAAATGTGATGAGGTGGCCTTGTTTTAAATCATGTGATGTGCAGAGAGCTGACATAAATAGGAAAAGGTAAGTATAGAAGGAGAGGATGAAAAACAAAGGAGTATTTACTCCGAAGGGTGCTTAAATGCTATTAATATGTACCATAAATCTTTAAATGCTCTGTTATCCAAGCATTGTATTAAATGGAAAGAAAAAAACCCCACTGCTATTGATATGCATTTTGTTATTAATTCAGAGTAAAAGAGGAAAAATTGTCAGCAAGGTGCCTTAGTGAATCTATATATAATAGTAACAATTTATGTACGGGAAGCAAATACTTAAAAAAATGAGTAAAATGAATAGAAATGTAATTCAGAACAGCACTAGCACTTTATCTTCATGTAATGATATGGGCAAAGCCTGAATGCCAACATTTTGCAGTGAATTATGGGACATGGTAGAGCTTGCAGGTTTGCAGAAATAATACACGGTCAGTTATAATACCCCATTAGGAAAAGGTGATGTAATCAATTCTTCTTTCATGGCCTAGCAATGACACATCTAATTTTCTAGGTTATTTACCCCCTGGATAAAATTCATAATCACTCTCATAATATGAAAATATCTCCTTAGATACATTTGTGGGGAATCTCATTAGAAGGGTTTGCTGAATGTATTTTTCTGTCAGAGTTGAATAGGCAGAGAGCTTCACCCACAGGGAAGCTGGACTAGGAGACAGAAAACCTGTATTATATTCCTGATTCTGCTGTTGTATGATGCTGAGAGAGCATCCTTGGCTGCTGAGACTCTTTCCTGTGACTCTTCCAAGTCATCTGTCATCTGTCAGCTGACATAGTAAAGACTCACTTATTTAAGGTGCTTAAGTCCACCCAGCTGATCTGTGTGAAATGTGCTGGGGTCACTTAACCTGTCAGGGAGGTAATCCTCAGTGGGAAAGGTGATGCATAGCTGTGGAGTGGCCTGACTAATAGTAGCTTGGGTTGGGAGAGGACAGACGCCCAGAGCTGGAAGGTATCAGCTCCTTGGGACAGGGTGTTACAGGTGCAGGAAGGAGTAGGATCCCTCCCTGATTCCTTGATGCTCTGGAAAAGCTGTCACTTGTGTGGTTGTTGTCTTTTTTGCTCAGTGCATAGGTTGAGATGTTATAAAAGAGTCTGTCCTCTATGGGCTGAGCTTGGAGCTACTCTACATGAGGATGTTACTCCTTAGTGGCTTGGCTGACTTTGCATACCTTTCTGGACTAGGGAAGCAAGAGTGAAAAAGATACTGTTCAGCAGAGAGAACTGTTACTGTTTTTATATGAAAGCTATTTTAAATTGTTCCTTTTTTTTTTTTTTAAGTTCTGAAAGGGGGCTTGAGAATTCTTAAAGAGTTCACCTAGAAATACAGTTGGCTTGCTGGTCTAAAAAACCACATTCCAATCACCCTGTAATTTGTTGTACTATGTAGTCTGTCTGTCTCTACTAACATGTATCTTCTAACCCATCTCTGCAGGTCTGTAAATATTCAAGATGTAACTTTAATGAAAAATACTGTATATAAAGAAAACATAACTATTAATATGCAAATGTTACAGTGCTATCTTTTCTGTGATCTCACTTTTTTAAAATCAAACCATGGCCTTCAGTCTTATTTAAATGTAATAAAAAAAAAAAAAAGCCTTTCTCCCCAGAGATCCAAAAAGCCGAATGTATTTTCCTAGCTGATTGATGCTTTTCCATTTATTTTTAAATGTAATTTTCCCCGGGTAAGGAATTGTTCTCTTGAATGTCAAGAAGGAAATATTTCCCAAATCATAGGCTTGGATTGGCTGGCTTGAGACTAATGAGATAGCTCTGTTGAGAGGGGTAGGCTGGGAAAGCAGAGAACGGAGTGATTTGTCATGCTGGTTTTCCAGCAACTGCTAAGGAGCTGCTTTGTAATGCCAGCCTGCCAAATCTCCTGGCCACAATCAAATTACTCCCTCCACATGCACGCACATCCACACCCTCACCCTTTAGATCTATCACTGACAAAATAGTTATTAAACAAAAACTCAGCCCGGGGAATTATTAATCGCCAGGCTTCATTTCTTTATCAAAAGTGGTGGCCCGAAGGGAGAGCTCTTTAAGCTTTCAGAAAGGCTGTAGCACATTAATCACTGAAGGGAAGTGGGGTGTGGGCTAGGTATTTGTAATACTTGTCAGATCAGAAATAGGAGACACAATGATCAAAAGAGATGTTTATGACTTGGAGGTGAAAGGGCTTCACTTTTCTTGTTCTTCTTCACATCCTTTTTTTTACTGTTTGTTTTGGAGTTTTATTTTTGGTTTTGCTTTATTGGTCTCATCCTAGAACCTATACGAACTCTGTGACTGTACCTTTGGCCCACACACTGCCCAGGAAGAGAAAGGCCATGAGTTATGTGTGGCTTGCTGTGTACCCATCAGCAAAACAGCAGCCACTGCCTTTGGGTGCCAGCCTGTTGTAGTGCCGCACTTGTCCAGGGCTGAGCACACCCCAAACTACAGTCAGCATTAGGAAGTGGGGGCACTTGGGTGCTTTTCTATGTAAGCTACCTCAGTTAAGATATCCAGCCCTGAAGATCAGTCCTGAAAGAATGCCTGACTTCTTTAAAGTTTAATACTTAATTCACTATTATATACACATACACTTAAAAAACCACAACAGTCATGTCAGCTCGAGACCATATATAGGGCAGATTAAACCAGTGCTGTAGGCTGCCTGTGGCTGGAAGCACTTAACCTGTGATTAGTCAAAGCATTAATTAACATTGACCTTGTTCACTCTAATCCTGAGACCTTTAGCCCTGGCAGTGTGTGGGGAGGCTGTTACTCCTGTCAGGGTACCCTGTGAGGAATGCAACGTAAGCTGCTGTTCAGTTGACATGTTTTTCCTCATAAAAGGATGGTGTATCAGCTGAACCAAGCAGCCTTTATCATAACTCTTCAGCAACACAGCAATTAGCATTCCTGAATCTCTGCCACTTGAAGAGATTCCTCAAACTGCTGACTCCAGGAGGTGAGTTTGCTGGTACAAGCCATATCCTTTTATATACATAATCTCTCCTGTGCTGGAAAACTCCCTGGTTTCTTACTAATACCTTACTAGTACCTTGGCCTGAAATACATAACAATTTTAGTATATATTGTAAACAAACATCCACTTCCTATATGACCTGGAGCTGATTATACAAATAGCCTGCTTCTTCAAAATAAGACACTTCTATGTAAATACATGTATTTAGAGAAAGAGAAGGAATATGACTGCATAAAATCTGTGTATGAGCAGGAAAAATCAACTTAGAGATATTGTTAATAAATGTCAGCTTTCCTTGTCATAAGATTGCACCTTGAATTTTGTAGCACTAATTTCCTATTAGAACTGTCCAGGGATTTGGCTACAGTGAGAGCATGTTAAGAACATAGAACTTTCCTGTCTTACAGGAGCACTTGAGGGGGAAGAAACAATTTAATTCTGTTGTATATACAAGAGGCTGCAGTGAGGATCCAAAGCTCATTGGAAAATGGGCTGTGTGTTAACATGCATTTGTACCATGACACACAGCCTGATTTTGTACAGCTCTGCAGTTGCTGGAGCCTCTAAGCATCACTGTAATATAAATATTCTGGAGGAATAATAGAGCTATTTGTGGCTCTTGAGGGCAGCTAATGTATCTGGTATGCAGCATGTTTTTCAAGCCTTCATCTCTTACTTTTCCAAGCATCCAGCAGGATAGAAGAAACAAACCACATTTTCTGTGCACAGACAGAAGGATTGAGAGGAGGGATGGATCACATCAAGTGGATTCTGAGAGAGCCACAAAACACTTGTTGCATGTTGTCCTGACACTGCAATATGATATTTGCATTGTGATGTTGTATAAATATGTGAGACGGTCTGTCTTCTTGGGAGCCTCATGTCTGGCAAGGCAGTTCTTAACTCACATACTCACTCCCTTTAAAGGGATCTTTGTCAGTACATGTGTAAACAGCAGCCAATTCTTTGGGATCTCCAGAGCAATCCATGAAAGTTTAAGCACTGAAAAAGTTGAATGACCTACAATTCCACAGGCAAACAATTCAAATGATTAATTGTACTCTCAAGTACTGAAAACCATGTCAGCACACTACTGTGAGTAATTGTCAGGCAGTCTTCCTAATGAACAGCATGGCAAAAGAGAATGTATGGGCTAAGAGCAATACTCAAGGAGTCTGATTTGTCTGTCAAGAAAGGCCTGAAACCTCCATACCTTTGGATAGGCTTTGCACAGCAGGAACTGTCTCTGTTCATTGTTAATTGAATCCAGCACTGAAGGAATTGTTTCCATGTCATTAAATGGGTTATCCCCCATGTGATATCTTGGGGTTTTGACTGTTTTTTAGAAGAGGACCAAGTATGTTGTGCTCTCATTTTTATGCCCAGTTTATAGTTTTGTAAGAAACAGCATGCAAATGTTATAATCCTCTGACTCCTGAAATACACTCCTATGAAGTGGTTTTGCTTTGATTATCAGGGTATATTGCAGCTAGTACTCGAAGAATCTTCAAATCAGGGGGATTTGAGATAGATTCTGCAGTAAAAGAGGAATTATTAGAAGGGAAACTCTGCATAATAAGTAGCACATTATCTTTTGTTCCATCACAACCCTTTTTCCACCATTCTGTGAGGAGCAGTGGGTGAATTTCTTCATGAGGGTCTGTATACATGCCCCCAACAGCTCAGATAACTAGTAGAACCCAGGAAGCTTTAGGGTTCAAACATGTATTTGGTCACGAATGTTTTTAATTAACAAGGTCTTTTCTTCCTTTAGCTATGTCATGATTTGCTTTGTATCTGCAGAATCTAGCAGGTTCCTTGCACTCAGTGGTTTCCTTGCATCAGGTTAGCTGCTCCACCATGACTGTTCTCAGGCTGTGTCTTGTCCCCCTATGGCTGAGCTGAGGTGATTTACTCTCCTTTCAGAGCAGAGTGTGACCTCAACGCACTACAATAACGGCATGGTAAGATCTTGCACACAGGCTGCTCCTCCTGAGTAGCTGATACACAGTAGCACAAATATGGGGCTCTTGGACAAATTCAGCAGTTCCCACAAGAGCTGTAAGATATGCACTTTTCAAGTGAGGATGTGATATGACCCTTCAAGGTGGAGACAAGGTGGGTAAATGACTGAAGGCAACAAATTAGAGAAGCCTTGAGACTGGGCAACAATTTCCTTCTAAAGCATTTTAAAAATTTAATTCATGAGCACTGAAACAAAGTTTTATTGCATCCTGCTCTGCATGTTTAATGGTAGTGGCTGATGTCTCAGTGCAGACTTAGCTACAGTTTTGTAAGAGCTTTCCTGGAGTCCCCAACAAAACTATCTGCCTTATATAAATCAATTCCTGGTAGAACCAGTCTTGGACTATAGTTAAAAGCAGGGTTGTGTCTGCATCTATCTGCTTCCAGGGCTTAAGTTTCAGAGTAGGTCTTTGGCATCCACGCAAAATTATTAATCTTAATGATAGTGATTACCAGTCACTTCACTGAATCTATTTTTCCTCTCAGGAGATATTCTATATTCATATACATCAATATATACATTTATATATGCATATACATTTATATCTTTAATATAAATTGTAGGTGTAAATATATGCATACATTGATTCTAAAGCACAAGCCACTTCACAGTGGAGAAGATACGTAAAGATTTTTCTACAATTAAAGATGCTACTCTGATGCAGAGGTAACATCCCGTTGTTTCCTTTGGCAGAAATATGCAGTGAGGAATAATTCTCAGTGTTAATACATTCTATTCCTGCCTGTTAGTTATGTTATGGTAATGCTTAGCAGACTGACTTGACATGGAAACTATGTTAGAATTAGTGCTGGAGAGACACTTAGGAGGACTGACCTCTCCCTGCAAAGCAAATAGGGCTTGGCAGAGGACAGAGGCAGGAAGAGATCCATCAGTACGGCCAAGCAGGTGGGCAAGAGTCAGAAACAACCTTTCCTGGGACACTGCATGCTCTTGTGGAGTCATAGACTACCACCATGAGACACAGCTCTCTTCCTACTCATTTGATGGGACATCCAGGAGCCATTTTTGTCTCTTCCATTATTAGTTCTGTGTTGGTTTCTGATTTATCTTCAGCAACTGCAAGACCTTGTATAAAGGCTGGAAGCTACACTATCTCAGCTGTGAACAGGCCAAGGAGGTATCTTGCACAGAACCACAGGAAACTGTGGGGAAGAGTTCTTGAGTCTTCATAACCAGAAAAGGTTCTGCCCTTAACTCACCCTGCCTGCCTTGGCTGTTAGGAGGAATGGTGGAGACTCCCAGGCCTCTGCATTCAATCCATCTTGCTACTCCTCCATTCCTAAAGTTAGAAAATTATACTCCTTTATGTAACTTCCCTTTGCTTCAAGATGAATCATTACTGCTTGTCATACCTACCTACACTTTTTTTTCCTCCTTTTCTATTTTATCTGTTATCATGAGTCCTTTCAGCTTATTTTTCGGTTTAACTAGCATCAGCAACTCCTTGTTTTTCACTTATGCCCACATATTTCGTCTCTCTGCTTATTCTTATCACTCAACTCTGGAAGACTTCCAATTGAGCCACATTTTTCTTGACTTCTTGCTAACACTCCCTGGCTGGGAGCTGAGATTGAGGGAAGGAATGGGAATCCTGTGTTAGAGAAATCCCTGGTATCAAGTTTTGCAAAGCGGAGATGGGGGGAGAAAGGAAGAAAAGCAGAAGCTGGAGAATATGAGCAGAGACCTCCTGTAAGTTTAGGGTAATTTGCTGGTATGAGATCAGAGGACTTTGCATTGAGAAGTGCAAAACAATGCACTTTGCAAAGAACTACTTAAACTATATGCAAGTATGCATACATGCACATGCAAGGATTATGTTTTACTCTGCTACAACCTCTTTGGGAAAAAAATAAGATATCAGTGAATATATTAACTCTATGGGTAGAACTGGTAAAAAATAAAAACCCAGTAAAAATGTCAAATTTTACGAAAGAGGGAAGAATAATGTAAAACATATTAAAATAGGTTTATATTGATTGATGTTATAGGCCCAACTAAACTACTGCATTCAGTTCTGGTGGCTTAATTTCCAAATGGCTATTGCAGAGACCAAGGCAGACAAGACCCCAACAAAATTATTAAAGATACAGCATGAAGGAATGGAAGAGTCTATGCCAGATGAAGTTAAAAAGGACAAGGATTACTTAATTTGAAAAGTGCAAAGTAATAGAGAAGATAACAGATAAGAGATAATTAATTTCATTCTGTCCCATGGCCTAAATGCAAGTCATCTCTTGATGAAATAAAAAGGTACAAATTTAATATCAAAGGAAATTTTGTTCCCAGTGCAGCATAATGGCCAGATACCTTGGCTGGCTTTTGAGTGTCTTGCACAATTCAATGCAAGACAGAAATATGGCAGTATTTCTAAGCTATTTCTGGTAAGAGTATCACTGCTCTGTGTCCTGGGCCAGATCTGCTGCTGCAGGCTTCATTTTCCACTATCTCCTGCTGCAGATAATCCTGCTTTGTAGTGTCCCTCCCTGTTAGACGTGCAGTGCTCTTCCCTAGTCATAGGTTTCTTGTACTCAAGTGTGCCTGAGGTCATTGCCAGTCTCAGCAGAATAAACAGATCTTTCAAGGGAAGTGTTTGTTCATGTAGTGTTTATGTAGAGAGGTAAACAGCATTTTTCACCTTTTGTTATTGTCTGAACAATGTAAGCACAGATATTGCTGAGGATCACATTGCCCTATGTATTCTGGAATACATAATCTATCAAGAATAAAACAGAAGTAGAAGGGAGAAAAAATTCTTAACAGTTGCAACTCTTACTTATTTCATGACTTAGCAAAACTTCCTCCCTGTGAGTTAATCTCTGTAGCTCCCTGTGACCAATGTCTCCAGGAGTTTATCTTGATTCAGCTAATATAGCTGCTATCCAGAGAATGCCAGCTGGTTTGAGAAAAGCTGAGGTCAAGGAAGAAAAACTTGAGATTACACCAGTTCAAAGAAGAGGATAATTGAAATCAAGAGGAATTTGGTGGACTTCCTTGAAGTTTCTCAATTTGCATTTACACTACTGTAATAATTCTGTGGTTGTTTGAAGCTCCTTTTCCATCAAGAAACTCTTCCTGTCATCTTGGGAACATCTCTGAAACTACCCAATTGGACTTTGTTTTTAATTAGGCTCAAAAAAAGAGTCTCTTAATTAAAGCCCCCAATTGAAGAGATCTAGGATCATTCCATGAGTGTTGAAAGAGAGGATTAGGAAGGAATTAACTCCCAGAGTTCTGGTTTTCTGGCCATCTGCGGTACCCTGCCAGCATTCAGCACTAACTGCTTCACGAGCTAAACAGCACAGCACGCTCTGACACTGGTCCTTCCTTGTGCATCCTGAAGATCCCTCTGGAGAAAAGAACAGAATCTTTATTATCAGAGCTTGGCTGGTTCTACAACCAAGACCTTGTCTGTACATAGAAATTATTGGGCAGTCCAGCAGTGTGAATTTGAATTGCATTAAGCAAATCTGTACCAGTTCATGCAATCAGTGGGCTGCCACCACACAAAAACATGTGCTGTCCCTCAGGCACCAGGAGAGGAGTTGCAAAGTAGGTTGTAATTGCTAAATTCCAGTCATGTATGGAATACCCCTACATGGAGCTCCATCTCCACAGGCAGGAGAGGGTGACTGGGGAAGTGACTGCGGGGAGCTTGTGCACCATTGTGAGAGTGGCTTGGCTAGGGGAACACCAAACAACTCTGTAGATGTGGCAAGGCACCCCAGGAAGGAGGACATGAGTTAACTCCAGGCTTTCCACTACATGTGTAAGATTTGTGTGGCTCAAGGAAGCCAGGTGTGATTGTTGAACTGGGAATAGTGGATTTCTTTACCAAGAATGCTGCAGGCTGTTCATAAGTTTGAACACTTTAGTGGCACGGGGAAGAAAAATATTTATGTGGTGAAAATATTTATGTGGTGAAAGTGCCTTTACACGCAGATGATAATACCTTCTAAGAAATTAGTAACCTGAAAGAACCTTATTTGATTGCTTATAGAGAAAAAAGTTGAACTCTGTGTTGGCAAAAGCACAGACTAAGCCCTTAAACCTGGACTTTATAGAGGCAAAGCATTTCTGAATACAAGAATAGAATTTAAATGGTCATCCTTGAGAAACTCACGATTTTTCAGATAGAGGAAATAATTTGAAGGAAAAATTGTCAAAGTCCAATACCAGAGAATGAATGGATTTGTGGGTTTAATAGACACTGGGATCATTCAAGTACATATGATACAGAATAAGGTGATAAGGGAACATGGCAATTAAAATAACTGATGTTAAATAATAGAATATTGCTTGCACCAAAATTATATTTTACATCTGCACATGGTTGGTCCAAAGGAGTGTGTCTGGTCAGTCACAAAAATGTATTTATATATTGGTAAATAAAATGTGTTTCATAATAGCATCATACACTTAGGACTCAAAAGTTTGCAGAAGGGATTGGACTTTGAAATCACTTTAATTGAAATCACTAAGCTTTTAAAAGAGGCAGACACTGTTTTTTCAGTGTGGTTCAATCAGCAAATCTCCATGTACTTTGTAACAGCCCTCTAAGTACAATTGAGTGAGGTGATTTTGCCTGGCTCACAAATCAAATTGCAGTGGCAGAACTGGGAGCAGGGTAGAAGAATTAAAACTCTCAGCACTCCTTATTCCTGCCACTAGATCAAACTCATGCTTCCACATTTCAGCACAGTACAGCCTTCATTAGGAAAAAAACACTTTAAACAAACAGATGAAGTGCACATAATATTTTTATTCCTCAAAATCTGGAATACTATATGCCATTAACACTGAGTCATTGAAATTGCTCCAAAATGAAATATTATAGTGTGTTGTGCCAATGCCTTGAAAGTCTTTGTGTTAAGATTTCAACAAGAGAAACCAAAACAAAACTCCAAACCTGAAATATTCAGTCTAGGCATCACATTTCAGTCCTAATGTATGGGAAATATCAAAGTGTTATGAGCCATCATGTCCACACAGAGAGGCAGATAAAAGTCTAAAGCTGACAAAGATCAGACTGCAAATAGGACACATTTAACTGAAGATAATTAACCACTGGAACAGATGGTAAAGGGATGTGGTAAATTAATCGCCTAGAGTCTTTAAATCAAGATTGGAAGTCCTTCCTTCTGAAAGAAATGGCACAGTTCAGCTATAAATTACTGGGCTTGATGGTGGTATTGCTGGGTGAAATGCTCTGGACTGTGTCATGTGCAGGAGGTCAGAGTGGATGAGCATAATAGTTCATCCCTCTAGACCTTGCTAACCATGAATCCATTTCGTTAGCTTGAAAAGTTTTATATTTTAACAAAGCAGTTACAGGCTGTTGGGCTCACAGTGTGTAGTTTTAGAAGTTTTTAAATACTCTTTCATTCTATATTCTAAAGGATTTGAATTAATCTTGTTAATATTGTTTAAAAGCATGCAAGTGTGAAATATGAACGTGCTTTCTTTTTAACACTTTGATTTCCATATCTCACTAAAACACAAAGTGGTCTTGAGGCAGCATTGATTGTGTACTCCCCCATTGCCCCAGCGCTTGGGCAGGCAGGTGGTAGAAAAAATTCTTCTCTGTCTCTCTTGAGTGATGTGAAGGAAGTGGGGCATCCTAGAGTAAACAAGAACTCATCACATTGGTGCATCTCCACTTTGGATTGCTTGAAGAGTTACGTGGTAGAGGACTACTCCATCGCTCATGGCTGTGACAAAACTGTAGTCAGCTGTTCCCTCCACTGCTCTTTTTCACTGAAGTACCAGACTACCCTGGGACAGCTCTTATTTGTCTCTTCATGGTGTGAGATGAATGAATGTGCTTTTAGTGTCTTTTAGGTGAGACACGTGGGATGGAATTCAGATGCCTGAACACAGGCATCGAGTACTTTCTCTCTCAGACACACTTGAACATTCTGCCTGAGCTTTAGCAGTTGCTGTGAAAGTTCTAAGTGACTACACCCAGAGTCTTCTGGAACAATAGCTGGAAAGTAGGCAGAACAGCCAAGGCCTGATCACTCTGGAAATATTTTTGGTCATTAAAAACCCAGTGAGCTCTTGGTGAACCCTCAGAAACTGATTTAATCAGGCTGCAATTTGGAATTACTTTCTGCCACCCAAATTTCATCCCCACAGTTTTATTTGCTTACAATACTTCCTGTCCTTTACTTCCTGTCCTGAGCTACTGTGCTGTGCTGCTGAACACTTCTGAGCAGTTGCTGAATTCCAGAATGCATTTATCTGTGTTGATGCTTATTGACAGATACATTGTTTAGTAAAATGTTTTGTGATCAAAAGTATATCTTAATATATTTTCAATGTTTAAGATACCACAGCAGTCTGTGAGAGCTATATAGAGAAAGTAATGGGTTTTCCTCTCTTATTACAGGACAAGATTTATGATATTTGGGGTTTCTGGTTTCTAACATTCAACATCTCACTTTTCAGACACATTTGAAGGGTCAGTCAAAGACAGATTTTGTGAGTCCTAAGGCAACCAACAATGGTAGAAACACCCCAAAATTATAATTTCCTTCTTAGAAACCTTATTCTTAGTGAGTTTTCATTGTCATTCCACGCACATGTTAATGCCTTTTGTGATTATGAAAAACAACCTTGCACGTCTACAAGGCAGTTTTTAGTCAAGCACCAGGGAAATAACATTTTTAATATCTAGTCCCCTAATGCTGCTTAAATTAAATCAGTTTCTCTCCTCTCCTTTCTTTTTTCTTAATTCCGATTGACCCTCTGTACTCATTTAAATTACATTATTTTTCTGTCTTCGTCTATTCTCAAAGTTTATAGTCCCTTGGTTGGAAAACCATAAACATTCAGCTCCTCTCATATATAACCAAGATTAAAGCTGTGTATATAAATCTGGCAGCAGAGTAGTATTTTTGCCCACTCTTGAATTGTAGCTATATTTCTTCAGTAATGACTGAAAAATAATTCATCATATTCACTTTTTCCATCCTCCATAAATATGTAAACCAAATTTACAACAAATTGTTTTGCTGACTGGTGGCTATTGCAATTAAACACCTGAGGAACTTAGGTTGTATCTGTGAACAAATGGGGTTATTGATTCTTTTTGTATTATTATAAGCAATTCTGTGTCACTTGCACCAAAATTAGAAGTTGTACAGTAGATCACTTGGAAAAAAAGGCGATTGAGTCAAGTTCCCTGTACAGCATGCTGTGTGCTATTTGTGATCTCTTAGGGCTGCAGGAATCTAATCTGCCCTGTACTACCTCAAGCTCATTTATTTTCTGAATCCCACACATACTCCTGTACGTGTATCTGTGTTCAGCTTTATGGTGGATCCCACAGGTCTGCCTCGGCAAATCTGTGGCCACGTGGATCTGCACATTGTGGGTGATATATGAATGTGCTGTAAAGGTTGCTGTGTTCAAGCTCCCTGCACACCATACCTAAAGCACAGCACTGCTAACTAAGGATAAACTTATCTCACTTGCTCATATTTTCAAGGCCATTGCTGGCTGCAACCCTTATTGCTACTTCAGGTCCTGTGGGAATGTGTGAAATCAAAGCCATGGATCCTTGCACAAGTTTTGCTGTGGGTTCTGTTTTGCTGATGGCGACCCACAGGTTACAGCACTGCTCCTTGTGGCAGCCCTGGGAGAGAGGCACGAGGTCTAACACTGGTCAAACACTGCAGGCTTCAGGGGCAAAGCTCTCCCATCTTTGCTTGGAATTGTTGAAGCAGTGCACCAGTACACGTTGTGGGCTGTAAGTAAACAGGTCTGTGACAGCTTTCCAGACATCTCATACATTTGGAAGAGATGGCCTCATTTCTAGATGGTCCTTCTTTGAGAGTGCACACCAGCAGCTCGCTGCATGGCAGTTAATTTTCTCCTACTTAATTTCCTAGAGCTTCTTTGGCTCACGCTCCCTCCATTCCATCCTTCCTAGCTGCACTTCCCCTCACAAAAATACCTCAGTAAGCTCTAGTCTCTAACCCACTTCAGACCTTAACAAGATGCTCTTTACCTCTAAAAACAAGATACTGTCACTTCTCCCACTTTAAAGTGCTTTGTGCAGCACTCCTGTTCATGCTGCACATTATCTGCCTTTTACATCCCCTGCTGCACCTGCATCTCTCTCTCTGCCCCCAGTGCCCAGCCAGATGGGAAGCTGTAGCCATCTCTCTCACACACACAGAATGCAAGCATGGAGTCTGGTCTTGCTTCAAATAGTTCCACCACAAAGGTCTTCGCTTTAAGTTAGATTAAATGCCCAAGGGGTTTGGCAGACTCATACCCTTTGTTTTCACCCACTCAGTCCAGCTTTTAAAATTCTGTCCTCCAAACACAAATGAGTGATTGAAGCTAATCTCTGTTTTATCTAATTTTGGGGTACAGACTCTTAGTCTGATGAATAAGCTTGGATGACCTATGTCCTAGAGAGAGTGCTTTCTGAACTTGAGCTTTCCCACAAATAAAAATAAATTACAGTTCCCTGGCTGTTAAAAAAAGGGGGGAAAATTGATGAATATACTGTATTTTCAAGCCTAGATCTATATGGAGAGGTATAGAGGTATTGTTTTTTACTGAGTCACAGAATATAGCAAAAAACCAAAATAGACAGGGTTTTTGACGCAAAAGTGTGGGGTTTTTTTCCTGATTGTTCAGGTAGGCTGATCTGTGTTTGAGCTGAAATTTCACCTGCACTGAGTATGTCAGGGCATTACTTCTCCAGCTCCATGATCCTATATTAGCCTCAGCAGGAACTTCATAATTTTAGTGACTGGAAGTTATTACAAAGACAGTAAAATGTAGATTAGAGGGAAATGTCCCCTTAAACGGGAGGAGGAAGACTGGAGTAGGGGGAGGGTGGAGAAAAGAAAAGCAAAACAAAACAAAAAACCCCAAACAAACAAACAAACAAACAACAACAAAAAAAAATAAAATAGAAGATGTATCAATAATTGGGCCCAAGCACAGCGGTCTAGCAAGAGGAAGTTTTTTCCTTCTGAGTCAAGTCCACAGTGAGGTAAGCAACTAATAAATAATGGAATCTCTACAAAAAGGCCAGCTTTCCATCTTATTGCACACTTGCTGTCAACATGGGAAAAGGTCTGTAGAAAGTAAAGAGCCCTTGATTTATTCACATAGAGACCATGATTAGAATTAAGTTTTCTTAAAGAAATTTGTCGTATGTCCTCCTCCATCAATGAACTGCTTCTCAGAATCAGCTCCTGACTATTCTTTCCCTGGTTTGCAGTAGCTGAATGTTTCTCAGATGACAGCTAAACCTGGCAAGTAGCATGATCTCTTTAGGGAAGTAATCCAGGTCAGTCCCTCAGGCAGTGCTTTAGGCTCAGGCAGTGCTTCAGGCTCCAGATCCATATATAACACAATGTTCAGTTTGTGCAGTTTGGTTCAGACAGAGGAACTGGCTTTTGTATGTCAAAGGATGACACCAGACAATTGGAAGACAATTCCTGAAACCTACCCTCAGGCACCACCAAGAAAGATCAAGTCTCATCTTCTGCTCAAAAAGAAAGAGACAGATGAAGCTGGAGGCCAAACAACCACCCAACTCCTTTAATCTTAAAAGTGTCTTGGCACTTGGGTAGTGTCTGATGCAGGTTCAGGACCTGAAGGCTACTTTGTTTTATGCTTTGGCTAAAAGAAAATGAAGGATGAGTTCCCCAGGATGCTTAGGCCCACACATAACTCTCATTGAAAGCCAAAAGTCCCCCAGGGCAAGATACATAAAATGTGTTTTCTAGAAAGGTACTCTCTAGTATTATAAAAAAATGTACTTGCCTAAATTAAAAAAAGAAAAAGCAGCATTAGCTCTCTTACAATTTTTCTTTTATAATTTCACCCTGGATGTGTGTAAAAATACTTTAAAGTTATGAATGAGAAAACTAGTCCTCTCCTTCACCACAGTTGGTAATGGCCATGTCTGAGTTACAACCACAAGGTCCAACAAAGCACTGAGCTTTGCTGCCAATCAAATTTTATTCCTAGTTTTACCATAATTCATTGCTATGAGAAAATTATATTTCATTTTCAAGTTTCTGTTTTCCTTCCTATGCTAGAACTCAGGAATCTTTTATTAGATGCCTGCACCAAACTCAGAACAGGAAGTGGGAAGCTATGTTGAAGTTCTTTACTTGCAATTGTTAAATGAACAAGTGCTGTTAAACAGCATTGCAGCTGTTTGTCCTGGAGTTGGGAGTAGGAGTGATGGGAACAGCATCTTTACATTTTGTTTCCAACTGGCCAGGGAAAAATAATATGTATGAAATATATGAATTGAAGGGTTACATGTGAAACACGGCCTGGTAACAAGAGACTTGGGATAGCTACACTAATGCAGGTTTTTATGTGACTGGTGGTGAGTTGGTTACCAAGCTTTAAATTTAAGACATTTTTATTTGCATACCTTATGGTGCTGTTAAGAGTGTAACTTGTTAAAGGCTTTAGGCACCCAGAAGCTGGTAGGAGAAGTGTCAGCTCAATGCCTACAGCACACACATTCATGGTGGGCTGTGTTAACCCTGCTCTGTGCTCATTCTTCTGAGAGTACAGAATAAATCTGTGAGAGGATGTAAGGACCAGGCTCACAACTATGGTATTTATGGGCAATCAGAACTCACCCAAGAGACTTTACATCATTCCATTTAGGGGCTGGTGTCTTTACATGTTGTGCATGCACAGGAAGGGAGAGAGCAAGGACAGCTAGCTGCTCTGCAAAAATCTGCATCCAGGTTGTGCCTTCATTTCAAGTTGCTGCATTGAAGTGGTTTCCTTGCAAGACAGCAATTGAAATAAGCATTTTTGTCTTTGACTTCAGATTGCTTAGGAGAACACTTGAGCATTGTGTATGAAGTAAACAATATATATTAAGGTCTTTTGCATTATTTACCTACTCCTGGGTTGAAAACCTCATGTGTGCGCACAAATCTGTGAAAAATAAATCCGAATGTGTCTTTGTGGCTTTTCCCCTTGACTTCTGGATAATCGGGGCCCTTGTATATTTTCTTCCTTTGTAATACCTCAAGATGCATCTCCCTTTGGGAGTTCCCTAATCTGTATATCAGTGGCAATCCTATAATCCCACATAATTGCATTAGTCTCAATAGCAGATTAGCTCCAAGTGCCCCTACAGACAAGGAGATGTCAGCTCTGCTATTGTTTCCCACTTAATGTGATTCCAGACAGCAAAGAAGAAAAGCAGCTGAGAGCCCTCTGTCTCACATTACAGCCCACAGTTTCTAAACCAATTAAGAAAAAGGGATTTACAGTCAACTGGATTAAGGGCTCTGTTTATATTATCCCATATTTCTTTTTATAATACCTTCCATTTTCTATCTAGCCTTGTAATCAACTACCCTTTTCTCTGCCTTTTGAAACACCCATCCGTGTCCTTACCTATTCATTTACCAATCCATCTCACATGTGGGATTTCAGCCATCTGTCTGGTTAACTTCACCAGCCTGCTTTAGAGCACATTTGTTTAGAGAACACATGGTGTATAAAGCATACCAAGTAATGCTGAGATTAAAACCAATTCCTGATTTCAGATCAGTTTCAAGATGACCTCACTAATGTAAGTACATTTGTGAGACAGTGTTTGGGCAAGTCTCTCCTTTCTGCTAAGTAAAACATTCTGCCACCATCCTTATCAGAGCCAAACAATGCTGCTATGTAAACAGCCTGATGGTCAATCATTATTCAGCAGGAAAAGGGTACCTCTGAAATCCTGCAACACTTACAGAGGAAGAGGTAAAATGAAACTCCAGCAGGATGATGTCAATAAGATGAAAGATCAGTGCGGTCCTTGATCTGGTCAACGGAGCTGCAGATCAAGGATAGAAACTGACACTTGGCTCTCACAGAGGTGTCTCTTCTGCTGTGACAAGAGGTAAAGGCTGCTGGAGGATGTGGACTAAAACACCACTTCACCTGAGAACAGACAGGGACAATCAAGACCCTGGGATTCTGTCACCACTATGGTTTCAGCTGTAAGAAACACATTTTAAAAGTCCTGCTTCATCTGCCAACAGTAATTGTTTCCTTTTACTCAATCAAAATAAATCAGTAAAATAAAGTTAGCACAATCCATATTGTCCTAAATATCTGTTATCCTGGAGGGATGATACCTTGCATTCTCTTGAATTCCTAATTCAGCATGAATTTACATGAATTAATAAGCATTAACATATTCAGGTGACTGTGATTTTATGTGCTTTCCTAGATGGAAGTTGCCCAGTGAATATGTTTCTTAATGGTTTGTTCTTATGACAAAATTAGTTTAGGGCTGGCTTTCTTCTGAATGGAGATTCTTTTCCTATTGAATACCATTTCTCAAAAATATTTTTTCCCAATCAGCTTAATATTTAAACAGGTTTAAATTTTAAATCTCACTGTACAAATCTACTTAGATTTTCAAATTACAGTAATACTTCACCAGGTTTCATTTTTAAGGCAATGTAATATGTATAATTCATTCCATGAATCTTAGATAAGGTTGATATTATGCTACAGTGCAATTTGCTGCCTTGCAGTGAAGCTTTACAGCTAAGGTGAGTTCTTCTCCAGGCTGTAGCTTTATTACAAAGAGCTTTAAAAGAAATAAAGATGAAAAATGAGAAGCTAAGCTCTCCAGTAGCTGGAGAGCTCCATAACCAATGGCTCTTTTACCCCTTGTGCATGTTTGTGGAGTGCTCATGGCAAAGTACTCCTCCACCTCGCAGTTTCCTTGGGGCAAAGGAGAATCTTTCATCGAATGAGTTCCCTTCATTACGCTATTGAACCAGATATGTTCAGAGGAAATCTCAGGGAAAAGGATAAACAACTGAGACTGTGAAAGGATTGATGATGTCCAAAAGAATAAAGCACATATGCAAAAGCTTTTAGAAGCAGTGAATACTTTTCAGAACTTCAACAGTTGGGTTCCAAATGTAATGCTTTTCAAGATGGTTCTCTTAATTTTATTTTTTTTTTCAGTTTAGTATTTCTTGTTCCTAAAGCCACCAACCAAAACCAGTAAGAAAAAAGACGTAAGTGCCTGAGTTCCAAGTAAGCCAATGAACTCAGTGCATGCAGACACCCCATTTAATGTAACATTTTCTGCTCCAGGTCAGTGCTGCTGAAACACTGACCTCAGTGAGTACCACTACAGGGTTTGCTAAAGTTTCCCAGTATTCCAGGAACAACTGCTTGCAACCCTCTTTGATAACCAGTCAGCAAGGAGAATTACTCAGGCTGGGCACCTAAAAATGGATATACCCCAAAAAACAAATTAATTCTGACCCTGGACCAGCTGGGTGCTGCTTGTATGACAGCAGTTGATTCAGGAGCCAGATGGCAAATGTACCTTATACTGTTACATGATGATGGAAAATCATTCAGAATCCAGATGGAGCTGGATTGCCAGTTTGACAGTCTTAATGCAGGCTACTTAGCACCTATTTTCCAGCAGTGGCACAGTTCCCTCCAATGCTCAGAAAGGCTTTTGAAGCAGTATGAGTGTACACTCTGGGCTGGCCTAAGGATGTAAGAAGGCATTAGCATTAAGGTGAACAGGTGCCAACAATTCAGCATTACTCAGGTAGTCAGGCCCTGGTTCTGGCCTGCCCTAGCAAAACTCTTATAATCAGCATTGTTGCAAGCAACATTTTTGCTGATAAACATTCAAAAGATTTATTAGAGCAGGCACAAGTTTTAAGCATAGCTTCTGAAGCTTTCAGGCAGCAGCAATCTTGAAAAATTGATGCTTACACAGAAATCCTGCGCCGTTCATAATTTGAAGATGCTGCTGCAGTGGTATATTTCTGTCAGCTTGCCCAGAATCAAATCTCTTAGTGATAACCAAGTGATAGGAACATCCAACTCATCATGAGGAGGTGGAATCGACTGAATACAGAAAAACTTCATTGAAAAAGAAAGGAGGGGCACTGGAGGAATTATTAAAGAGATCTTTTGTGTTCACCTTCAAAGACATTTCCTGTCTCTATATACTGTTCTTTCTTTTTTTTAAGGAAGAACAGTTGAAAATTTCCAGAATTTTGTCGCTGTTTGGAAGATTCTGGTCTTACCTTGTTTCCCTTAGTTTTGTATAGGTGAAAAAAAATGGTATGGTGACATTAAAACAGGCATGACCAATGTCTTAAAACCAGTGAAGGGACATTTAATATAAGGGACATATGGATGATTAAATGTTAAAATCTGCTTTACTCTTTTTTACAATGAAAGCCTGAAAGACTATAGATTTTCAAGAATTAGCTAATTTCAACCTGCTCTTTACATTAGGAATATCAAGACTGGCAGCTCTTGTCTAGCTGTAGTTTTGTAGAAAGTCTTGCAAGATGTTTAACATTACATCTGCACTGACTCTTTAGCACTAAAACTCAGAAGTTTTATGAGAAAAAGCAAAATGTGATGAATTTTAAACAAGGTGGGGAGAAACCTCATCTCATCTGTCTGTTCCACTTCTGGTCTTGTGGGTTTTATATTGTGATGATTTTGGTAACCAGTAATTGTATAATTTTCCTGGGATCAAAGTAGCTGAACATATGAAAAGGCTATGCTTGGAGTTTGGGATAATCCTTAAAGAAAGCAAACATTTTCACAGACAATTCTACTACATCATAAGAAACAACCCAAAGCCACATCACTGTACATTTTGTCTGATGCCATTAGCCTAATAACACAACAGAAAGAGCTCCTTGATAAATCAATTGTTTATTTGGCTGAGGGCTGCTCTCTGCAGAGTATTTCTGAGACTCAATTCTTATCCATCTCTCTCAACCAATAAAAGGAGGATTGATATGGCTTACATAGCAAACATCATAAGACAACAATTGAAATATCTTAACATATAATAAATGTGTAGGAGGCCTTCCTCTACTACTTTTTTCCCCTACAGCATCCCTGGTTGCAGCTCCTTTCTGAAGAATTCTCCTAATTATTAGCTCCTATTGGCAAAGCAGTGGGTTAAATGTATCCAAAAGGCTTTTGGGCAAGGTAGAGGTTTTGCTGAGAAATAGTCTACTATAGTGGTAATATCTGCAGGATGAATTAAGGAAGTGATCCTGGAATGCAAACCCAACACTTATTTTCTAATACCCACAGTGTGAAAAAGTCAGTCATGAGAAAAACACTCTCAGTTCATCTTCTGTGCTGAGTAATGTTGTCAATACACTGATACCTACTTCATAATGTTCCCTCTTGCATTTACTGTGGGTGTTCTCTGACTGCAAAGTTTTTCCTGGCTGCATTTAAACTTTTTGAACATACATAAATTTTATATTTTAGATCTAATAGTTACTGTAAAATCTATAGGTAATAAAAACCAGGCAACCATAAAAGCAGTTTTTTTACCTTGATTGTGATGAAGATACAGCTTGCCTTTATGATTAATCTTTTATAGGTTGTAAAGCACACAGATTATATGGCATATGAACCCACAGCAAATGCCACATAGCAGCAATCTAATACATACCACTAGAAACAATTTAGCAGTGAATTGTTTCCTGTTAACTAATAAATGCCACAAACACCCACCTTATATGTATGTGTTGCTGGATATTTCAGGGCACACTGTTGAGTTATTTGGGGACATGGATTGGATTTGGGAAATAAAGGAATGTGAAAGACAAACAGTATCAGGAAATTCAAATCTGAAGATGCACAGGAGATTTTAATGTGTAGGTTTAGTTATATTTTCCATTTAAATTATCCTAAAAATACTGTGTTTCAGTTTGCAACACTCTGTGTTAGTGCAAAACAATGAGAAAAAACAATGGACTCTGAAGAGGTGAAACACTGTTGCCTGAATAAAAAAAAAGACAGTAGTACAGAAGAAGAGCTTTGGCCATGAGCATTTTGCTGGATGCTTACAGTGCCCTACCTTTCAGCCAGCTGTTTTGAGATGCTTGGAATAGAACAGATTTTTAAAAATAAATAGATAAAAATTATGTTCCAATTACATTAAGGTAAGAAAAAGTACTCAAAATCTAAGTAACATGAATAGAAATGCTTCCAGTTTGCTCCCTTACCATGATTTTCATTCCTTTAATGCTCTTCTTGCTCCAATAATTCAAATTACAAATATGATCAGTAGAGTTTTCTAGTAAGTAGGGGTATATATTTATTGATTTATTGATTTAGGTTGGTCTAGTAGGCACAGAGTTTTAATTTTTATGCTTTTACACAAATCCATACATTTTTAGAAATACATCAGTTTTAAGGTTTTCTAACAAATTCCATCTATGGATATATCTGGACATGAGTATGAACTGGCAAAATCTGTAAATTTTCAAGTTTGCTATTGCTCTGTCTGTACCTGAGAGCTTAGTGAGGTAACAAGGGACACAGGGCCTGTTTCTTCAAAGACTTATTCACTGTCAGAAACAATGGCACATTCTCTGTGATTCAGCACATGTTAAACTGAATTTTTCCCAGGTCTTTGCATTCAAAGGACCCTTTCAAAATTTTTTTTCCACTTTTGCATTTAAGATAACCCACCAAGCCTGCCATTTCTCAAGTATTTGGGAGCTAGTACAAGGCCGGTGTCTGAGGAGGAAGCAAGACAAGAGCAAATTTACCTGGCTTGTAGGCTTTTGGACACCTTCAGCTTTATCCTTTGCCATTCCTCTGGCAGTTCCTCAGAAAGATGCATTCAGCTATCAAATGTACAAGGATGCAGCAGTACCTGTCCCATTTCACCTGACTGCTCACAGCATGAGGGAGCAGAGGACAAGTTCCAGCCTCTCACACTGCTGCAGGACTTCAGCATGGCATCATCGCTTTGTGTCAAGTACTGCTGAGTGAAAGTCTCTCACTCACCCTTTGGCACAGCTCAGTCACCATGGCTTCTAGGATTTCATCTGCTGTTTGTCATTTTCATGTAGAGAGAAGGGATGGGAGTAGATTCAAATCAGTCAGTGGACCCACTCCCTTTCGACACCTCGGCAGTGTCACTGCGGCCCAGAGATCAGCCCTCACAGCCATACCGTGCACACAGAACATTCTGGATGCCCTGCTCTTGGCCCATCTGCACACCCTGCTGCCTCATCTGCTCCTTGGGGCTTTCCAAACCAGGGCTCTGCTCCCCTCATGGAGGGCTGGCCACTGTGACTTGCCCTCATGTGTGGTTCTGCTGCCATCCTGCAGTCTCTGTGGGCAGCAGAGACTGGATGACACTCTGGGATCCTGCCGCCATCCTGCAGTCTCTGTGGGCAGCAGAGACTCAAGGAAATGCTGTGAGTCCTCACCTTTTGCTATTCCAGCTGCCCTGCCCTGCTGCCGGATCCCAGCAGCCTTTCTCTGGGCTGCCATGCCTGCTGCCACAGGCACACAGCTCACCAGGCAGCAGGCAGCCAGGCACCTCAGGGTCAGCGGCAGGGCCGGCACCTGCTGATCCCCAGAGGGGCTGGCGGGAAGGCCTGGCACCACCGAGACACCATGTGGGCTCCATTTGAGGAGAGGAGTGCCTGCATTTTGCTGAGGAGAGAGGTGCCAGTGCCTGCTAACAGCTGCCAGTGCCTGCTGAGGGGATGAGCCCTGCCTCAGAGAATCGCTGACAGTGCCCTGCTGCGGAGATGGCCTCAGGAGCCTGCGAAGGTGACAGGTGCTGCCTTCCCGAAGAAACGGATGACAGTGACCCTCTGAGGAGATGGATGGCAATATCCTCTGAAGAAATGGCTGCCAGTGCCTGCCAAGGAGACGTGTCCTGCCTGGCTGAGGAAATGGGCATTGATGTCCCACTGAGGAGGCTGTCGGTGACACAGCAGGAAGAGGCCAGGTAACTGCTGGGTGGTGTGTGGCAGCCTCAGGGGAGGTCCAAACACCAATCTTTCCTGAGGGGTCCCTCAGGAGTAAAGCTTTTCCACACAAACCCCCTATGTTCATGGTGTTGACAAAAATGGGGACAAACTTGCATTTGTTGTTTTGCTGTGTATTTAAACAGTCTATTTAAATCCATAACAAATACTTCATAAAGCAGAGAGCAATTGCATGGACACAAACATTGGAGCCATCACAGGCTACATAAACCAGAAGGCATAGGAAAGGCCGTGGTGACAGCCATGCTCAGCCCAGGCAGAGTTATTTTCTTCAGGTTGTGATTTACACAAAGTGGTTGAACTATTTGAAATAATTAACCTACTTAATGAATTGAGCTTCATAGTCACTTCTCAAATTGTCATTGAATATGCTCTGAGTTTTGTAAACATACTTGCAATTATTTCAGAAGTGGCTGATAAGGGTTGTCATCCAATGCATTTCTCATTAATTGTTTGCTGCTCTACTTTGAGAGCAGAGTGTTTTACTCTATCTGTGTGCTTGATGGCCCAAGTTTTATGTCATTCCCCCTGAGCTCTCAGGCCTTTTTCAGCTTGTTTCTTAAAGAGTTCCTCCACAAGTAATAATGGGAATATGATATATCCACTTGCACATAGAGTTATAAGTGATTCTTGTGCATTTTGAATGTTTTTTTATAGCTGTAAAGCAGATAGTGTGGATGTTTGCATAATAAAGAGAGAATTTAGATGGAAGTGTACTACCACTGAAAATAAGCCATATGCTCCCCCTTTCTCTTCCAGCTTTCATTCAAGAAATACAAAGGTATTAGATACTTAGCCCTGCTCTATTGTGAAATAATTCTTACAGTGTTAAATAGATGCAACTCTACTATTCAACTGTGTGATCAAAATGTTTTTCATATTTGTAAATATAATGGCTGCATGAGGAGTCTGTGGAACTCCTTGTGTCAGTACCACAGGGTTCTGGGAATGACTTGATGGGAGCGGGGAGAGTATGCTGAGACCCCATTGCTTCTCCTCCATGGGTTTATAGCACCAATCTGTATGTGGCAAGCTGTATGTAAGATTATGGAGGCTGCTTTCTTCATAACTCTCTGAAAAACTTGGAGAATTTAGAATTTGTGTGTTTATATACATAAATAAGAAACAGACGATTTTTCTGTTAACTGTAGCTCCCAGATTGCAGATATATTTTTCATGCTCACTTCCTTTCCCAAACACTTTTTCTTTCAAAAATTAAAAGCATATGAATTCAAAAGTATCTCAGAGAAGCAGCCAAAAATCAGGTCATATGTGCACTCAGATGGTGGAGTCTCCATTACCACTGTTGTTTGAGCTGAGGAGATAAAAATCTCTCTGAGTGGCTTTGCATTCCCTGACTTCAAACAATGCTGTTAAAATGTAGCATAATTCTTAGAATTCCTGAGCAAAGCAAGGTTGTGTCTCCTTCTTCTGCATTAACTATTCTCTTCGAACTCCTGGAGTCTTTGGGGTGGGGTGTCTTATTTTACTGGTTGCTTTATACCAACGATAAAGGGTTTATGTTGTTGGAGTTAAATATCGCTTAAGAACTTCAAAGCTGCTCCTTTGAGAGGAGGGTCTTTGACTTTACATCTGGGTGGAGGACACACATGGAAAGGGTTACCATGAGAAACAGTCTTTCCCAGCTGCTGCCTTTCTTAAATTACTGTAGCAGCAGCAGCCACAGTTACTCTCTTATGCCAAACATTATTTTTTGGCATATTTCAGCCTGATCAGTTCATTGCAGGAATTCCCACAAGGGTAGAAGGGATATCCAGCTTGTTGGAACCTCTTCTAAATAATTTATGATGGCTCTGGCAGTTTCTGTAGCTTAAGTCAAGACTGGAAAATGGAATCTTCCAAAGTCAACAGCCATATTAAATATGGAAAGGAACTTGTGTAAGTAGTTGTTCCCACATTTTGAGTAACTACACTTTCTGAAATGAGATACCTGCCCTTTGCATCAGATGTCTATGTGGCTTAAATAATATGGAGTCACTGTTCTTTTGCCTTCTACTTTTGGCTGATGTTATTATTGTTTTGTCAAGAAATAATTTTAGATTTTTCTTAACTTCAACATTGCTATTTATCACAAATTCACTAGTCAGGTAGGGTGAAGAGAAAAGACCAAGCCTAGCTCCTCATTCTAGCTGCTTAGCAAAGAAAATGTGTCTTAATTATATTCAGTTCCTGCACAAAAGGCTTAGTCACTCAAAGTTAATAAGGCGTAATGGCTTCCCACCCCACAGAGTGCTCAACCTGCCATGCAGCTCCTGCTCTGAGGCAGCCCTGTGATGGACAGAGTTGAGAAAGGCAGCAGCAAGAGTGGCTCTGAAGATAATTGTTAGCAGATCTGAGAGCCTTAAATTTCACTTGCTCATTTGAAAACAACCAGGGCCCCTTTAACAACATTCAGGAAAATTTCTCAGAAGAGCAGACTCCCACTCTAAACAATTATTAGCACCATGCCTTCATTATGTCAGCTGTAATGACAGTTACTGTGTCTTTTGATGTGCGGGTGCATGGCCTGGCCTGTTGGATGCACCAGCAGGCAGCTGGATGCCTAGGCAGGCAACAGTCTGCTCCGTGATTCCTGTGGACTTGCTAGTCTAGTTTGGATCAAAACCTCAACAGAACAAGGCATGTTCCCTCCAACGTTTTAGAGTCCTCCTGTGGAGGTACTGTAGTTCTGTCTGCTCGCTGAAAGCCCAGCACAGCCCAGAAGGGGCCTGGTCGAGAAGAGACGCCGGCAGCCTGTTGCCCATGGCAACTGTAGTCCCATGCATTTGCTGGTTTGCAGTCCCCTGCAAAGCTACTGCTCTGACTGCTGATGGCTCGTTTTTCCTCAGAGAAAAGTGTCTCTGTGTGTGGATATCTGTGTACTGTGGGATGGAGAGAAATGGGACGGCAGAATTGGCTGTATGGGCAGCACTGTTTGTTGCCCAAGCTACTGTGTAGTCAGCAACAGTAGGAACAGCAAACCCAGATTCTCAGGTCTTTTCTGTCAGGCTTTACTATCCCACTTTAGCAGCCTAAGAGCACTCCAACTCTTTCTATCTGTCCTTGGGTTGGAAGGGTTCAATTTTTCCTTTGTTACAGGGAAACCTTGAATTTAATCTCAACTCAAGCATTTGATGAGCTACATTTCCTTCTAGTCCAGGAAACTGATCTGGAATCTAGTTAAATTTAAATGTCTGACTGGACAGTCACTTTCATTCTTAATCCTGAAAGGAAACAGGAGGAAATTGCTCTTAGAGTGTACAAGTCAGGAATCGCTACAGGAAGTTCTTTTGACTGGAATTCAGAAGGCCAGACTAGATAATCAGGGTAAGCCTGTTACAAATCTATGAAGCATCATGATGGAGGTGCTGGGAATGGGTTAAAGTTAAATCCTATATAAGCTATTCCTCTTTTCATTTCAGTTTTTATTTTTTGCTAAGTAAACCCTTTCTTGATCATAGTTAATGCCTTCTTAAGAGATCAAAAGAATTATTTTAAAGGACACTGCTTACTCACAAAATTCATTATGGTAATGCTCCATCATACTTTGCCAAGCTGCTGTCTTTCTGATCTGCTGCTGTGGCCTTTTTGTCTGTTTCTGCAGTTAATCTACATTTTGTTGGTGTCAGATTTCTTTCATCTTTTACATCTCTGTTTTATTCAATATTATAGTAACCCTATGGAATTCCACCATCTAGTTTTGAAGCTGATTTCAGTTGAAGATTTTAAAAATTCCTCCATTATGAAAAAAGCAGGAACCCTTGATTGATTATTGATAAGGTGTGCTATTTTTTAATTCAATAGTGTAACCTAGTAAACAGGGTTTCCTGTAATACAGGCTGCTGATCTCAAAGCTGGGATTTATTTGTATATTTTAATGGATTTGGCTTATTTTGATAGGGAATCTAGCGATAATTTGTTCTTGTCAAACAGTTTGGGTTGTGTTATATGACACATTCCATGTGAGTCAAATTTGACAAAAGCCTTTTTCTTCAATATCCACATTGCAGCTTTTCATTGTCACATCACTTTTGTTCAAATTTATTTTTAGTGGATGTTAGTACTTATGAATGGCAGTAAGATTGACAGCCCTAGACACTCCTGCTTACTATGAGAAGAGGACCTTGATAACATAGACATTATTCAAGAGACAGCTTGAAATATGATGCAATGACAAAAATCAGTAAGATACTGTAATTCCTGGCTATGAAGTGTACCTAAAGGACAGTTTAGGTCTCAGAGGTGTGAGGAGAGTCCTGTAACTTTAAAGAAAGATATGACTGAATAAACTGATGAGGTAAAACTTTAGTGAAATTCAAGTCACAAGTCTGTATAGATAGAAATCTCCCACAGTCTGATTAGAGGTGGAATAACAGCTTGTTCAAACAGCTTTTTTCCTCAATAAATAGATACTGCATACATGCTGCTGAGGGGGATCTTGGAGAAATCAGTCAATGAATCAGTAATAACAGGGCAATTGACACCAAACATACATGAACTATTTTGGGTATGACGAAAGCACAGGAGTTTTAAGCAGCAGCTTCACAGGTTGTGAAGCAGTTCCAAGAGGATGGTGACTCTACGTAACATGAAAGATTCCTATGGGAGTTTGTTTGAGAAGGACCATTTAAGTCATTACAAAATCCTACTATTGCTTGGAGTTCAGTGTCGATAGATACCAGCAAGGTACTAGTTGGTGTTTCATTTTAAGAAGAGAATTTCCAGAAGTAGACAACATCAGTCAGGAAAAGGCCTTTCACATAACAAAGAATCTGGCTGAAGAGTCAAAATGACCTGGAGGAGCAAAATGTGTGAAAGCAGAGGAAAGTGTGTTGACAAACACAGAGCAAAAAGAACACTTGTGACTTGGCTTTTCCTTGTCACTGCATTTTCTGCCCAGGATGTGTGACCAGAAATGAATAGAGTTCAGGCTGTAGCATACCATTAATTTACAGAGTGGTGTCACAAAAATATAATCGTCTTTCTGCCCTCTTTCTCATTCATCATTAAAGTTCCTTTCCTTTTTTTTATTTTTTCTTAAGAAATGACCAGATGTTTTCCACTGAGGATGTCTCAAACATAGTTAAGGGCTTGAGGTGGGGTCTTTTTTTTTTCATTTTTGGGGTATATTTTTAGTTTTTTTCTGGAGTAGTAAGAGCTGATTTAGAACCCAAATGTCTTGTTAAAACTGCCAATGTCATGTAACAGAATAACAGCGTGTGTGAAGTTCAAATGCTTTCTTCCCATTTCAAGATACCCCATTTGAACACAGTGTCAGTGTGTTCTGTCAGTGTGTCAGTGTGTTCAGGCTGGAGTGCAGGGGTAGAGCAGTTTGACTTTCTGGATATTCTGGAAAGTTACAAGTAAAGGAGTATGGGAAATAAAGAACATTTCTAGGAACTCAGCATCCCAGGATAAGCTAACATTATGGAATTACTTCAGTGTTCTAGTAGACCAGGTTTAATTATAGACCAGATTGCCTTTTGCTGATTTTGGAGGCATATTTATCTTTAGAAATCTGTGGACAATTTCAGCTACAAAGAACTTCAAGTAATGCTAGTTTGAATTTTCTTAATAAAACACAGGAATTTCATGCAGCCTCTCCCTAATTTTTACTCTTTTTTTTTTCCCTCATGAAGTTTCAGCTGAGTTTCATGCCTGAGGGGCTCATAGCATGATTGCACAATAGACTTTTGCCACAATTATTCTGTTTGGAGACATCATCCTTGACAACACTAGTTAGTAGCACTTTTCAGCCAAAACTTTGCTGGCCATTGGAACTTATTTCACAAGAGTGATCTATAGAAAGTTGATTTCTTATTATAATATACCACGTGTAATATACAATGGTGTTCCAATGTGTAGTAAAGGTATAAACTTTTATGATGCAATAGAACAGGCTCTTTCAAGCCTGGTAAGATAATGTATTTTTTAAAGATCTGTAATGTTGAGAGGAGGAGCAAATAAATAGCATTTAAATGTTCTCTGCTCTTTTATATGCCAATAATATCAAATATTACTAATATGGGAACACAACTTTACATACCTACATCACTGTTTCAGTCCTGTGAGTACATTTAAGGATATGATAATCACGTTGTCCAGATTTCTGGAGCACATACCTCTGCAGTGCTACATACATGATATTGTTTCATAAAACACACTGTAAATTTTTTTCTTGTTCTCAGCAGGCCTGCTTATACTTGCAGGTTGTAAAGAAGGATTCTGGGGAAGAAAAACAATGCACTAGTCTTTCAGCAACATTAAAATAGATTTGGAAGAGTTTTAGGGGCTGGAAAACCACAGAGAAAATGCTATGTTACTGGTCATCTTCTGCCTAAGACAAGAAGTAAATAGGTATTTTAGGCCTCCACTCTGAAAGGTATATGTGTGACATGTGCCCAGTCTTTCCCTTTGATTTGTTTTAGAAGTCTTTGGAAGTTCTTAGCCACTAGACATGGTGATTTAAAAAGCTTTGAGGCTGTCTGAAGCTGGGCTTTTGCATCTGTGGTACATCCTTTTCTATCTGCACTCAGGTTGTCACACATGTTGGCTGGCAACTTGTCAGTAGCTCTTTGTGGAAGATATTTTCCTGTGCAATCTACTGGTGAATCTGCTCTTATGGGTTCTGCCTGTCACATTTCACTCGGAATGAAGGGGGTTAGTGAAAGCCTGACTTTTAAGCTGTGTCAGCTCACCTGGTGACTGTGGCCATGCAGGGAATGCTCATGCAACAGCTCAGTAGATCTGCCTGAGCTGGAGAAGGCAGCACAGAGAGTATGGTGGGGAAGAACAGATGGGAAAGGTAAACCATGGCTTCCACAGCTGCCATCCCACGAGGACCTCTTTGTCTGGGACTTATCCTTCACACACCTGTGCAGGTTAAATAAGAAAGCTTGGAGTAGGGCAGGAAGGCATAAAATGAGGTGTTACATTCTCCCACAGCCTGTATGTCTATGTAGAGTGTGTAGGGCTCATACATACACTCTGTTTCCCATCTGAAGCAGAAACTGTAATTCTGAGTCTTTCCAAGCAATGAAGTGAGTTCCTGCTGCATTTGGCTCCTTGGCAACCCTCTGGCTACAGTGTGCTACAGGCAGTTCTAGCACTACAGCTCTCTTTCATTTTGTTCAAGGAGCAGGGGCTGGAAAATTAGCAGGTTTAGTATGCATGCCACTGTCTCTAGAATTGGGCACTGACCCTCTTTATTGTTACCAGTAAAATTAAACTGATGCGACAGTCTTCCATGGCAGATTTCCAGCTCTCTGCTCTTCTTGAGGAGGGGGGGGATTACCCTGTCCTTAGAGAGAAAAAGGACTGGATACTTCCCAGGAGGGAAGGAAAATCCTCCTGTGACCACTGTGAAACTGTCGATGAACCTACCTGCTTCCAAAACAAGAAACTTACTGTAAATACAGTCAGGCAGAGCTAGGAGAAATAAATCATAGATTATAATGGGGACATCCCCTTTCCTCTCCTCTACAAAGATAGCATCTATGTTCAACCATAAAAGGCACTTATGCTTCTCTCCTGCATACTAAATAGGAACTGTCTGACTTGTGTTTCTTAGAGTCAGAAGACTGATACATCCCTGCTCTTCGAATTCTAATTTCTTACCAAGCAATACTCTATAGCAGCAAAAATGCCAAGAAAGATGCATCCAGGTGGAAAGGGGAGACTGAGGCACTTATGTTGCCCCAGGTCACAATATCACTTGGGAAAAATATTGCACCATCAGGGTTTATTTGCAGTTGTGAATAATGGAGTTGACAGCATGTCTCTGTTTTCCTGTGTGATGGTTGGTAGCTAAAGTAGTGGCAGGTTTGGAAAGCCACGCATCAAGTCAGGGAGGTTTTTGTTTTTCTTGCAAGCTATTGCACTTAGGTACCTGGAGGCAGCTGCTTTGATCTTGCTGAGTGTAGGGATGTGTTCTCTTTAGTATGTCCAGAGGAAGGTCTTACCATGAAAACCATAGGAGGGTCCGATTCTTGACTTTACTCCAGACTTCAGGGGGACTTCAAGCAAGGACACATCTGTTTTGTTCTGTCTCTGATTCTTTCCTGTGACTTCACAGAGGGCTGATGTCTGCCATTAAAGGCACTGAATATCTTGCATTAATCTCCATGTGCAAAGCATTTCAGGTCTCTTTAATCACCTATTCCCTTGGATGTTGGCTCACATGAGAGGACTCACAATGCAGGTCTGTGGCTGAGGCAGTGGCCTGTGCTCAGTTATGTTCCAAGAGAGATGCTGAGGTGCCAAAGCACAGGTAGGTAGTGGAGTTATTAGTGGGGCTGACCCTGACATGTAAACTCATGTATTTTTAGTGGGTCAGGGAATAGTCCAATCCAGAGTGGATCATGAGTCAAGCTCTGATTTGGTGGTGTAGAGTGACAGACACTTGCAGCAGGTAAGACTTGCCTTGGTGAAGCTCATGGGGGCTGAGAAGCTCTGCTCTTGATTTCAATCCTGATGCAGTAGGGCTTTTGCTGACCTAGATAGCCCCAGCCTCCTGCTGAGACAGCACAAATTCTTGTAGGTCTACTCTAAGTCAAGGAGCAGCTAGAAACTTGCATACCAGCCAACCTCTTTCCAGAAACACTGGCCAGGAAAGCCTTTGAGCTTTTGTGTAAAGGAAACAAGCCAAAATCAGGAGGAATACAAGGCAGTGCTGGGTTTTTGTTCATATTCTGTTTCATTTAATTCCAGCACAAGCACTGTGAATTGTGAATGGTAAACTGAACTCAGAACTGAGGTCGTAAAGAAACATACATGTATATTTCTTGCTCCTCTTTTCCCTTCTGCCTGAGCATTGAACACTACTTCAGGTGTGAAGTGCTTGGTTTCAACATCAGCATTTTCACCAAAGTTGACTTCTGATCATATTTGGCCTTGATCTCTCATTTAGTACTTCCTAAAAACCACAATGGAAGCTTCTTAAGGAGCCTGTTTTGAATAATGCTAAATGGTGATTTAAGCAGCAGAGGTAAGATAGGGAGAAGGAAAAATGCATTTTCTTCCAGTGTTAAGTGTGGCTTCTATATTTTTATGGCTTCTGAAATCAGGCAGACACTGTTGCTTGGTCCCAGATGGACACTAATTCCTGCTGGGAATTCCTCGTGGCAGCTTTCAAAGTGCTCTGAAGCTGAATTTGTAATTGTGACTCAGAGCAGATCAATTCCCTTTCCTTTCTGCAGTAAAATTTAGGTTCTGTTAGAGACATGAAGATGTCCCAGTGTACCAGCAGCATTAAAACAGCAGAACTTCGCAGGCACCAGAAAACAGTATTACACAGGATGGTAGCTGCGGTTTGGGCAGATATGTTAAAATAAAGAAGTGCAAATAATAGAGCTTCAAATAGCTGAAACTCTCCTTTCTTCATCTGATTGGTCTTATAGCAATGGCCACGGGGGCTTTCTTGTCCTTGGGGTTATTAAGTCAAGGTTAAGAATGATTTCAAAATATTTCTCCTTTATTTTTAACTGTAGCCTGTAGCATTTTTGGAACAACCTATTCCTCTACTACTTGTTCATGCTTAGCCATGTAGCTTTAGATTATTCAGGAATGATCATCTGTAGCCTCTCAGACAGTGGTGTCTTTGGCAACCTGTGAGAATAAGCCTGTCATGCAGCTCACCTATCAAAAATAAAACAGGATTATTTGTCTCTTATTAAATTCTGGGTCAACTAAAAAATACAGAATGATAGGTCTAAGCTGTAGGTCTACCCAGGACTCAGGAGTGTATTGTCCAAGTATTTAAAAGCTAAAGTGAGCAGAAGGAAACTGCTACTCTATCTTTCTTTGCTCCATTACTGGACACCCTCTCCGAGTACTTCATTTCACACTGGTACTTCCTCTTTTCAAAGGCTTTTGAGCAATGGAGCAGTTAGTAATGCTGCTACTGAAAGAATTCTGTTTGGAATCCAAACCGGATTGGACAGGAGCAATTCAAAGCTGGCATTTCTGGCTATATGCAGACTCAAGCAGATCTTTTAAGCAGTGATACTTAAGCTGCTTTCTCACAGTTCCCTTATCAATTGTTACACCTAGAAGTATGCTTAAAAATGGAAAGCGTCTGGTGAGCAACTGAGACATCTGGCTGTGTGTGTCATGTCCCATTGACCATCCCCCACACCCTCAGGTCCAAACAGAACATGCCTGCTCCTTTCGGGAAGTGAAATTTTATGTTTTATGATAATTACGATCATTTCTGGTCTGCTCAGTCTGAGAAGTGCTTTCATATTGATTTCAAAGGAGCCATGATTTAGGCTTCTTTTATACTAGAATGGATGATGTGTGCTTCCACTTCAAACTGATGACATTTGTGACTTCCGAAGCTCATATTCAATATTAAGGATTTTATTATCTGGTCAGTGCTGCATTAAAATAACCGAGGAAACTAAACTGTACAGCAGAATTCTTCTCAGGCAGATTCAGCTTATATTTCTCTTCACAGTGCACAGAGCACGGTCCACTAAGCTTTTGAATATCAAAGCATGAGACGCTGGTGTCTGTCATTTAAAAGCAGCTGTTCCCAGAGGAGAGCTAGGGGGTGGTGGACAGTAGTGTTGGGATCAGATGTGCTGTCATATTAATGGGTTGAATTTGCAGCATGGTGCAGTGTAACAGCCTGCAGAGATGTTCCAGCTCATAGTCCCTGGAGAGTATTTGGAGGAGAAAAGTTTGAGGGGGAAGCAGAGTGTAAACAAGCCCCATTGGACGTAAGCATAAAAGTCAAAGTGGGCCAGGCTTTATAGTTACAGACTATGCAAACTGTACGCTGAATAATGCAAGATGTAGCATTATCCTTAGCCTGTCACTGAAAAAGTCTGTTGCACTGCAGTCATCTCCAAGCAAAGTCTATCTCATTAATTTCAATTGGAGCCTTTACAGAGCAAGCTCATCTGCTGATGGACTTTTAACTCTCAAAAGCCTGACAAAAGCTAAAATTATAAAAGACCACAGCGCCCACCCCACCCTCATGTGCCCCTCCTGCCCCTCTTCCCTAATGCTTACAATGTCAGTGAAATTGCATTCCCTTCCAGGCAGTGATCTTTTTGAAAATGTATATCCTCCTCCAAATGGTTTCGTTTTTCCTAAATGTGCCAGAGACACTGTCTCATGATCTGCAGTAATTATCTTGACAGGTCAATTATTAAAAAAGAAATTAAAAAATTAAATTTAAAACATGATATAAGAGCTTGGCTGCTGGTTTTCCTTTTACTGCTATTTCTCTGCAGAATGCTTTTGGCACCAACTGACATGGGAACTGCATTGCAGCAGAGAGGGAAGCTGTCTTCCCCTATTTTGATGCCAGATTAAAGATAACCTCTAGACAGAGATTTCTCTCTAGATTGGTGGGTATTCAGAGCAGGAACAGCACCCATTGGCACACGGCTGATTATATTCCTGGACTATTAATCTGAATACTTGTATGATTTACTCCTACTGGCCTGCCTGAAAGAACTGCCTGTTTAGGAAAAGAAATTTGGCATGGTAAGAGAATGGATGGAAATAGCCATTCTTGCTTTATTGAAAGGGCTTAAAGGAAGATGTGAATTTCCCCCTATCTAATATCTGAACAGTTTAATAATTCTCAAATAGTAAAACTTACGAGGATTTTTTTAAAGAATCCCTTTGAGCCTGTAGGTTGGTAATATGTGAGTAATGTGTTCCTACGAGATTCACACTAACAAGTAAATTCTTTGAGAGAAGCAGTGCATCTATTACTTCATTTTTCTTGCAAAATTGACATTAACATGCATTATTGCAAGATAAATACTTCAGCACATCTTATAAACAGCTATTGAAAAAGGTACCAACTGGAGCCCTTAAGCTTCTACACCAGTGAAGGAATGCAACATAAGGAAGAAATTGGGTCCTCAAGGTGCCTTTCAAGGCTGATTGAGAAACTAACCTGACAAAGAATCTCTTCAAATCTTGTTTTCTGCTCTGCTCTGCTCCTCTCCTGGGTCTTGGGATAATTTGTAATTCAAGCTTGGAAGGAATCCTATGCTATTTCCTTCAGACTTATTCCTTCCACATGTGAAATCTAGTAATTTAAACACCTCATCTCCTTTCATAACTGAGGCAAAAAAAAATAAAAATAGCCAATGATCACTGATTGAATCCATATTTCCACAAAGTTCCAGTTATTTTGTTTGATGCTTAAGAAATAAAATTAAATGAAGGTACTTAAAGGTATAAGTACCCCTTCTAAAGAAATACAGATGGTTGTGTCAAATGAATCAGTACTAATCTGGACTTGCAAATAAATCCCTAAAAACCTGCTGGCCCCATTCCTGGGGTGTGATACCAAGCAATGAATTTGAAACCAGAGACAGGTTTAGTAGTAAGTGCTGGTTCAGCTTCATAGAATAGGAAGCAGCTCAGAATGAGTGATGATGTATTTTGGCTTAAAGCTTTAAGAAGAGTATGGGATAAAGATTGGAAATAAGCTCCATTACCTAATTACTTGGAGCTCAGTGGGAACTGAGGATGCTTAGTATCTTGGAGCAATATTTTTCAAACTTTTAAGAGTTAGCTCTTCTTCATGAAAGCCAATCATGGATCTCCTGTGCTGCCTCATGTGGTTTAGGACCTAACCATAGCTCAGATCTTCATAGTACCATACTCCTTAACCATTCTTACATGCCAAGGACTGTGGAGGAGCCAGTGAAATTGCTGGGTACTACAGATAAAATGTGAACTAGCTTGCTTTGAAGTGAAAAGACCAGATGATGCATCTTAGAATTGATGGTTCAAGCTCTCTACATACTCCAGCAGAAAATGAATTAATTGCCTTTGAGTTGTGTTTGGTTGGTGTATTTCTTGTTTCATAAACACTAAAAAGCTACAGAAAAAAGAAAGCTGAAACTAAAAACCTAGAGGAAGGCCTGAACATTCTTTACATCTTCCTTGAAAAATGGCAGCTGCATGGCAAACAGGTTGTAAACTGAGGAACATTCTTGCTTTTGAATTGCTTCCATTTTATACACAGAAACTTGTATCCCATTTGAAGGATTAATGTTTTGTTGTGAGAGGTGTCACTAAAGTGCAGGAAACTGAGGAGAGCAATAGAAGTTTTCCCATGAAGTTCAAATCTGTGTTTCCTAGCCTCCTACCCAGATTTTTTAAAGCAGTATCATTGTTGACCAGGGGCTTTTTAAAGCCAGAGGGGATCCCGGCTCATTCTGTACAGATTGCTGAAACAATGAAAACACCATAATTGCAGCCACATTGTAAAAGACAAATGGGTGACACTGGGGAGCTTAGTTTTAGCCCTCTTCCTCCACATGGCATGTTTTCTGCAGCAATTCCCAACTGAGCCGTCAGAGGAAGAACAAGATGTTATTCCCTGCACCAGCAAAGCCATTTTACATGTGCAAGCTCCCAGGTTTAAAACAATCCGGTTTTTAACTGTTGGCATTTGAGGTGGAAGGCACGTATTCCCCCTGCCACCAGCTTTTCCCTTCCTTTCCCACACTTGTAACTGTACTTTGGCTCACTTGTTCAGCAGAAGAAGTAAGTACAGTTCTGCTTCATAAAGCACTTCTAAATTGTTTCTGTCTAATCCCAAAGCAACTGCCAAACCCAGCTCTCCAGACACACTTAGTCAATGTGCAATGAGTGGTGTGGGATTAGCCTGCATTGTGTGGTAAAGCTCAATGCCTGCTCTGGGACAGGTGGAAGGGCTGGGTGCTCCTGTACAGTAAGATAAGGAACCACGGGGTGCTTGGGGAAGCTGCTCACTGCTCGTTCCTGTCATAACCCTCTCCAGCAGAACAAGGAAACAGAAATGGTGTGTTGGCACAGCCCTGCTTTCTCAAGTCCCAAGGCAAACCACAGAGAGGGTTTCCATGACACCGAGGCCTTGGAATTACACTACAGGATGCTGATTTTTTTCCCTGACTGATACAAAACTGGGTGTGTAGCCCAAGATTTGCAGAGACGTGAGTACTGGAGGTATTCCATATTCATAGGGATTCCCAGGTCTTTCCTAAAATGCAGAACTTTACTAAACACTAACCATACCACATTGTATTGTGTGTTCTTTTTCATTAGACAGCCACCTGGCTGTTTGGCAGGATGCTGTTGGGACACCAGGGGTGCTAGGGTCCTTCTTCAGATCCTAGCCTTAGCTCCTCTCTGTCTAAGGATCACCTCTATCAAACAGAGGCAGTGTTTCCCTGTCTGCCAAGGCTGCAGGGAAGATAAGTTTCTTGTGCCTGCAGAAGACCGTTACTGGTAAGCCTGCTAGGAATTACGTGGTATCCCCTCTAAGGTACTTAGGAAGATAGAGAGGACAAGGGTTTCCACATCCACATAGAGAAGATACTCAGAAAACATTGCAGGAGGCAGAACTTATTCCACTAAAGTAACCTGAAGGAACGATATATATGAGCAGGAATATGGGTACAGCTGGAACATTTTTTACCGTTTTAAAAACACAGTTTGTCTGCCTGTCTCTACCTCTCTGAGAAATTACTGCATTTTCAAATGGATGAAGACTTCTATTGTAGAATCAGAGATCTCATCTATACTTATACCAATCTTTCTAATGAGCTGTTTAACTAGTACAAAATTCAGTCTACCTGATATATGATAAAATTGAAAGCCTATTTAAGTTTCCATTAATTAAGACAAAGAATAGAGACAGGAAATGGCCATGGCTGAGAAGGTATCAAATCGCAATTCACTTCAATGAAGCTTCAATTGTACCACAGGTATGTAGCTGTACACATCTCCTCTTTTACCTGAAAAAAGAAGAAAACACATTCTAATAATAAAGAAATAAAAACACCCCTTGTATTAATGCCTGACCACCCTGACCTTTCTGCAATACATTATTGACAATTCCTTTAACATTTATTTAAACTTAATTTCCCAGAGCAGAACATGACAGAAAGTAAAAAACATTCATTTCAATTGTAAAAGCTTTCACTTTAATGCATCTCTGAATTAATTGGGCACAGTCTTCATATCAAGTGAAATAAATGGGCTGATAATTGATTAGGACCTTAAGGAACAATGAGATCTGATTGGTTAGGAAAAGAGAAGTGACCTATAAAAGGTCAGGATTTTTTGAAATTGCTTTTTTAATAAAGCATGTTGATGAAGAAATTATCTGCAAGGCTTAGATGAATTATTCTGATTTGATATATAACTTCTGTCAAAGTGAAAATGGGATGTGATGTAACTTAATTCTTGGAAAACCGATAGCTTGTTTGAAGGAGATGAGTCCTTCTTCTCAATCCCAGTATTAGGCTTTTAAATGTTGGTAGCCCAGCACGACTTTCCTTGGCTTACCTTTCCATTTTTTTTCAAGAGAAGCCTGCCAGGTCTCCCCTTCTACCGAGGAAAGGAAAGAATCCAAAATAGATTTTGCTTGATTTTCTGCCTCGCCTTTTAGGAACAATGCTTTTCCCTTCTAAGATGTCTTCCCCCCATCCCCAGCTGAGTCTTTAGTTGAGAAGCTGGGATGAGCAGATGGAATGTTGATGCTTGTGATGAGGTGGATGGTTTCACCTTCATCCCTGGCCAGGTCACTTTTGAAACAAGCCCCTTTCCTCTTAGCTGGAGTGTTCAGCCTGTCCTCAATCCTTGTCCTTCTCTCAGCTTCCCTTTTGGACTGCTGTGCCTTTTCTCCACACTCTAGTGCTGACACAGCATCACAGCAATTTTGTGAATGTGGGACCATTGCAAGTGTGTCACCAGAGGAAGACGTGTTTCCTTTTCTTGTGCTGCTGGCTCAAATGTCCATCCCAAGATGACAGATGATCGGTTCGTCTTGACCTGTCTCTAAGATTCTGCCTCCCCATGAAGAAAAAGAGTACTCACCAGGCTCTGTGCTGCACTGGTTAAATCAATTAGAGCACACCACTCCGAGGCATCTCTTCCTTGGGCTGAATCCCAACTAATCAGTACAGCAATAATAAAATGCTGATCCCTGTGTGATGGACAGCCTCCCCCTCATCCATGAGGGGCTGCTGGAAACACTGTGTGTCTGGGAATCTTTCCAGTGCTGATGGCCACATACGCACAGTAAATGCTTTTTTGGCTCCTGTTTGTGTTGTAATGATGCACATTGCACTCTTGCTGTAAGCTTTGTCAGCACTCAGGTTTATCAGGAGGAGGTGCAACAAGCCTTACACAGTCAGCCCAGTCTGGCTCCTGAAAATATCTAGTTTTTGCAGGAGACTTAATTCTGTTGTTGTTGTCATCCTCCCCCCCAGTACAAGGTAATCTCATTGCCTGCACTGGGTTTACCCTTGCCTTTTCTCAGGCATTCCTGCAGCACCTCTGGTTTGTCTATTCATGAAGCATCTTAAGAATTGCTGTAAATTATAGCTCAAACTGTTAAGGAAAACCCAAGTGACTGCCAGGAGTTAGTTCCCAAGCAGGGCAGGAGTACCTGCTGTCAGAGCAGGAATCCCTGGGAGAATGACAGAGTGAGCAGCCAGGAACCTCTTGACAGCTTTCCCAGAGTAAGGCATTTCCGTACATCCTCTTGTCTATGAGATGATAAAGGTATGTAATTGGCAGCAAATAAATAAAAAAAAAAAAAAGCTACATTTGGAGTTTCTGTTCTGTGGAAAACTTCAGCATATCAGGAGATTTTTTAGTTTCTGCTTAGGACAAAATGTTGATATGTATACTATTGTACTACTGTTTTTTTAAAAGAACAGAAATTCTGCAGGAAATAAAATTAAAATGTTGGAATATTGCATTTTAATTTTTGAAATTAAAAATATGGGCTTTTACTTCTGTGTGTTTCATAGCCAGTCTTATCTTTTCCAAATGTCTTTTATTTTGTAGCAGCTGCTTTTCTTCTTTCTCTTGCTTTTCATTCGCATTTCCTTTTCACTTTCCCCTTTTCCTTCTTCTAACCTCTCCTCTCTCCTCTCTCCTCTCTCCTCTCTCCTCTCCTCTCTTTTCTCTCTGCAAATTTGAAGACTCTTCTGTATGAAATATGACCCATTTTGTTCTAGAGTGACCTCAAACACCATGTTGAGGAGCTGGTTAATAGCTTTTTTGAACACTTCCCCCAGCCCTTGTTTTTTCTTTTAAAGTCTCCTAGTCAAGTCTTAACTGAGCTTAGTCCTAGTTTTGAGATCTAAGATCACATCTTGCAATGATTTCACCCTAGGCATGAAACAAGAGTACTGATGTGTTAGCCACACTTAGAGCTACACTCATACATCACAGGTTGAGAGTCTGTCCTGTTCCTTTCAACAGCACCTTAGAACTTCTGCTACACCAGAGCAATGTAATAAGATTCTGTATTAGCAGGAGTATGGAAATATAGTTCAATTTGCTGCACAGATGGATACATGCCCCTCTTTCAGGAGAAATAAGGGTTAAAACGCAGTATCAAAAGGGTAACTGGATTGTGCTTTTGTTATTCTAACACAGAAACAGCTCTGAGCTTCTTGTCTTACTGTCTAATGCAACACTGTGTAAACACAAGGATTTGTTCTGGCTTACACCTGTGCAAATGGGGTGTAAATTCTTAATGCAGTATAGTAACTTTGGCCCTCATTTTTCATTTTGCAGGCAAAAGAATATCAATGAAAAATGTACCATGGAGGAACAAAATCCTCCCTGATTACATCACAGTTTAGGAAGCAGAGGCACTAGAACTTTTGTGCTTTTGAACTTTGGGGTAAAGTTGATCCAATAGGCTATATTTTTTTCAGTATGCAGGTGTAGTCCCTGTCCTAAGGCATTTAGACCTAAACCTATGTTGTTCTTTGAAGATATTTTGTGTAACATTTTTAGAAACCTTTGGTGATTTGATAGGCTCCCTAGAAAATCTAGTTTTATGGTAGGTTGCTGTTAGAATTTGTAATGATTAACCTGATATTTGTGGTAATTTCAGTCTATTACAACTCATCCTGCCCACCACTGGTGGAAAAGCAAACTCATTGTTTCCTTTGAAGCAGCTCTTTCTGCATTTCAGGACTCAGCACAGTTCCCCTCCTTGTTATCATCACCATGCCAAACAACAATAGTTTATGCAGTCTTTATGCTGTCTTTTCTTGTCAATCTCCTTTCATCTCCCAGCTTGGTCTGTGTGCCATTTGCCTAGTTATTGCTCCAGTAGAGGCCTTAATAATAGGTTGAAAACATTATTTCATAAGATATACATATGCTGTTATTTTTACAGGAAGATATGTGCCCTTTTTTTCCTTTTCTTTTTTTTTTCCCCATAAGGAATGCTATGGTGCTGTCAATTCATGTTCAGTTTGTGATCCTTTTTACAGAACTGTTGCCCACCCTTGCTCTGTACAAGTACAGTAGATTGTTGCGGGTTGATCTCTGCCTCGTTTGTAGCTTTGGTGGGTGTCCTCACTAATCTATCATCTAGGCCCCAGTGAGAACATTAAATCATCCCTGTGGAACCTCACTAGGCCCATCTTTTTGCTTTGACAGTGAATGAATTTCCAACCAAGTCTGCACTGCTTGACCCTTAGAGTACTTTTGTCTGGCCCACATTTCCTCATCTGCTTTTTTAAAGTAACATGTCAGTGTCAAAAACCTTACTGAAGTCAAGATACATGACATTTTCTCTTTTTTCCCCCTACAGCTATTCCCCTGTTATAGAAAGAAGTTACATTGGCTTGACACGGTGTCTTTGTGACAAATCCATGTTGGCTATTACTCATCTTTTTGCTTCCTTCAAGTTACAGAAGTGATTTTTTTATTTTTCCCAACATTTTTCTGGAAACTGAATTTTAGCTCTATTATTTCTTTTCTCCTTTTCTTTTCTTTTTTTTTTTTCTTTTTTTTTTCTTTTTTTTGTTTTTGGTTTTTTTTTTTTTTTTCTTAAGGTACAGGCATTCTTCTTGTCCTTTTGGAGTTTTCTGAAGCCTTACCTTTCCTTTTGGGGATCTCTGTGCTCAGAGACGTCTTTGGCCAATCCTTAAAATACACTGGGATTTTCATTAAGCCCATCTGATCTGAAAATATGTGAATTATCCTAGTACTCTGTACCACAGCCTCAGCATGTGTTCAGGACAGTGTCGTGCTAAGTGCTGGACACAAGTAATAAAGACAATCCTTTCACTGAAGACCTGATTAGCTGCACATACAAATACGTGAGACCAAGCAGAAGCCCCTGGCCAGGCAGAGAGGCAGCTTAAACAAAGAAACATTCTTCATTAGCTTGAAAGATAAAAGTGTCCTCTTGTGCATGGTCTGGCTGTAATCAAACGTTCTGCAGGCATTTCAGCAGGGGGGATTTTACAGCAGGAGTCAGAAGAGGACAGTGTTTTAGCAAGCCTGCCTTTTTACACGGATCTGTGAAAGCAGTGGAAGAGGCAGGGATAAAGACTAGACAAAGGATGAGTGTTAGGAACAAATGGTGAGGAAAATATCACCTGGATGGCTAGGCTGGCCACTGTGCACAGAGCTGGAAGCACAGGTCATGGGCTGAGTTAAAATTGTATAAACAAGAGGGGGATAGGCCTCCTGCCATCTGCTGTCTGCCAGCAGCTGGGGCCCACTGGTGTTTTGGTGGTGTGTGTCACTGGCAGGTGCTTTCACTCAGCATGTCTGCCACAGAGCCTGCTCAGGCAGCCTTCCATCCTGGTGCTACACTCTGGAGGGGCCGCATGAGTGCAGCTGAGCCATGGTTTAAGTGGAGCCTTATTTTGCCTTCTGTTTTCTCCCTTGTTTGGCATAGGGTTAAGCTGGACAGCTTTGCATGAAGGCACTAGTGGGGTTCAGTGTGGACTGGGCACACTCTGATCTGCTCAGTGCTGAGCTGAACTGCTGCCAGTTCATCAGCCCAGGGGCCTGGTGGATGTTTGACACTGAGAGCACAGCTGTAATTTTCTGCCTGGAATGCCTGGTGTTATGGCATTGGGGCAGGGAAATGGGATCCTGGTGAGGAGGATGACCAGAATAGGGAATAATGAGGAGGCTGTGAGAAGTCATAGGCCAAAGCTGTTTTTCACCCAAAAGTTTTGGAGATCTCTGGGTCCTGGGCAGGGTCTAAGACACTCAATAATTCAGAGATATTGTCCCTGGATGCTGGAATAGCTGAATTCAACTTGGCCCAAAGTGGCTACAGGCTAACTACCCCAGCCTTTTTCCTTCTGATGCATCTGAGTCTGTTCTTGAAAATTACTGTTTTAATGGTTGATTAATAAGTTGTGAGCCACAGGGGGTAATTAGTCTGCTAATTACCAGGTTCCACAACCCCACCAGCCGCTCAGATTGCTCTCAATGGCAGCCCTTTTACCTCCATAATTCTAAACTGGCATTCAGGAACACTGTTAATGCTGTGATGCTCCAGTGGAGCTCAGCCTTGCCAAATAGCAATAAGCTACACATATACTCTTTCACACATGGGGCTCTTTGCTGTAGAGATTGTTTCTGCATTGGCCAGCTTCATTAATTCAGTCATTGCCTCTCACCATCTAATGAGAGAGAAAGATTTCATCCTACTACCCTGAAGTTCTAAATAAACAACATAAAAATAAAGACTAAAGCCCTCTAGCCCATGTGTTTTGCATGGCCCCAGCTGAGCTGGTTGGCTGTGCTTGCCAGAGAGCTGCTGAACTCTGCTGCAGGTGTTCACTGTCACGACGACACATGTTTGAACCAGGTGCCCTGTGAAATCCGAAAAAGTGCACTTCCTCTGCTTTGTCAGCACAGCTCCCCTTTGCCTGCAAGGCTTTCAAAAGCATGAGGGAAATGACTCACCCAGCAGAATGTGGGAATTATCCTGTTTAGCTGCTCTGCTTTATCCTCTCAGAAACACACGATGAAAAACTCTAGTCACAAGAGACCGAGGGGGCTCCCCTATAACTGACAGACACCAACTGTTTGAGAGCACTCAGATCCTGTTATCGAGAGGAGCCTGACCCCTGTGCTGCAACTCCATTTATCATCATTTTAATCCAATTGGAAGTCTTTTCAAAAGTCTCCATGTTCTTTCATCCTTTTCCCACTTTCTCTTACCCTAAATTTTCTCTTTTTTTCTCTTTTGTTGTTTACTTTTAAACTCACTGCCCTCCCAAATATTTTTGTTCTTTTAACTTAGAAAAGTATATGTTTTTAGACATGATCCCAGCCCAAAATTTCTCTGTTTAAGTGGTATAAAGAGAAGATTACTTCACTGAAATTAATGGAGTCAGTCCAGATTTAGCTGTCGAACTGGGTAGAATTCATCTGGCTAAGTGACTTTTCATTTTTTCTTTTTCATCTTCAAAGTGATCCTGAAAGGTTCCAGATAGCAAGTAAAAATAGTTTATTCATACAAGCTAGAACCCAAATTTCTCCATCTCCTGTTTGTCATTAAGGTAGTGTTACTCTGACAGGTATTTTTTGCATTCAGAGCGAGAGATGGTTCTTATCCTTGAGGTCTAAGCCTTTCTTCATGAAGGCATTTAAATGCCTGAGCACTTTCTAAGTGCCCAGGGAGATTTTGTGTTTAACTTCTCATATCTGCCTAAATGTATTCTGAATCAGTGTCCAAAAGACTCAGGGGGGAAAAAAGTTGCTTTTGCCATTCCAGTTTTGCAGGAAGATGAATGATTCTAAATGATTCTGTCCCTTGAAAATAGTATCTTGCTGTTGATATGCTGACACAGTCCTCCTGACTGTATTGCTTACCACAGTTGGACCTTAGTCAGGATCTGACTGTGATGACACTAGGATGTGGTTGTGGAATTTATCTTATCTTTGAGTCCCCATTCGACACAGAGAAATCCACAGGAGACTGTGGAAGCTGCAAGAGTGTCATTGTACTTTCTAGTAGGTGATGCTTACATGGCTCTCCTGTTTCTTGGAGCCAGAAAGACCCCTAGGATGCCTCAGAATGCAGCTCTGGGAAGGTGAGAACTGCTGACACTTGCACTCAGAGTAGCAGATTTGAGGGATAATAGCACAAGTACCTGATAAGCAGGTACAGTAGGGAACTAAGGTACTGCCTAGTTCTATAAATAGTTTGAAGTAGTTATAATGAGGCATACAGCCTGAAGAATTAGGGAGGAGATTGTAGTTCTCAAAGTGGTTTGTATTTTCATTAGGGAAAAAAATCAGCTGATAAAATTCCTCAGAAATCAGGAACAGAAAGAGTAAGCTTAAGTTTAGAAATTGTTTACTTTACCACAAATCTGACATGAGCTAGGTAAGGGCTACAAGAAATATCTCAGTTTTCATGGTGTCAAACACCAATCACACTTTGTCCTCGTATGTGCTTTGATGTTAGCAGCACCCATTAGTTTCTGAAGTGTTTTTCTAAAGCTGCTGACAATAAATCATGCTTTCTGCAAACAAAACACCAAGACCGAATTGTTTTACCATGATTTTGTGTCAAAGTATGCATAGCTCATTTTATCTAAATGGTTACTGCTACTGCCACTAAAATAAAATGAAGTAGCAAACAAAAAGTAAACTGAGGCTTAGGAAGGGCTGAGGTCTAATTCTGACTGTTCTGTAGGATCATATTTCCCCTGAAGGCACTCTGCAGCTGAGCTGTTTGGCCAGCTCTGACTTCTAAACGTTCCTGCCTTTCCCTCACCCTTTCGTGCCAATCACAGTGTCTCTAAAGATGTCTCTATCTGTGATGCCTCAACTCTTTGCTCTTGCTGGCAGCACCTTTTGCTCTGTGTGTGCATGGTGTGCTTTGAATTGTCAAGGCACAGGGCCTTTTTCTCTGAATAAGGATGCAGGAGAGCTGGGGCAAGTGCAGAGCTCCTGGACACACTGCCTTCCTCTGTAAGTAAAGAATTCCCTTCCCTTCCCTTCCCTTCCCTTCCCTTCCCTTCCTTCTCTATTTCTAGTGATTGTTTATCAGCCTTGGCATATACAATAAACAGATGTGAAGTTATTCAGATTCCCTAAAAACTTGGTTGGGAAACTTCATGTCATTCTCTCAGTTCAGTGTTTGGGCAAGAAAAGATGGCAAAAGTACATCTGAAACATGAAATACCAACATCAAGCAGGAAATTATGTTCAGTCAAATTGCTAAACAGAGACTGATGAGAGGAAAAGGAAGTTCACAACCACTCCCATTCATGGGGTTATGGGAAGCCTGAAGTCTCCTCTCTGGTTCCTCTTCTTGTATTTCCCTGGCAGAAGCAAAGCTAATCTGAAGGTTTTTTTAATATTCAAGATATTCAAAGATCAAAAATCAAGGTGTGACTATCCACTGTGCCTGAAGCGATCCTGCAGGTTTTCCAAAGCCATCTGTAGGGAGAGGTATATAATCTATATATCACTGCTAAGCCAGAGCATTCTGCACTCCTCCTTATGCCTCTATCTTTTATGTTCAGGTCAGGGTCTACTCCTATCTATTTACTTATTTATTTCCCAATTTACACCATATAGCTACATTAGTTTTCTATCAAAAATCAATATGTAATATAGGCAAAAAAACTCAATTTAAAATCTGTAAAAAGGAACATCTCCATTCAGCCCATTTTTTCAGGTGGTGAAAAAACAGAGTGCATAAATCAATTGTACACCATAAATCAATTGTACGCTGTCTTTAAAGCATTGCAAACACAGTTATGGATTTGAATGGCAAAAAATTTCATCTCACAGGGACATTACTATTGTCACTTACATGAAGATATTCTTAGAATGTAATGAAAAGGGAGAGCTTGAAATATTTATTCTAGCAGAGTTTAAATTATTTCCATACAAACTCTTCTGAATGATAAGACTGCCCTTTAAAGTAATGTTAATAGAAATGTATAATTTAGGAGTCCTAAACCCACAAAATGCATGAGAAGTTTCCAGTGTCATTTGAAACTTTACATTCATCTGACTCTGAAATGTGATTGGGTAAAACTGAAGTCTTGCTCTAATGATCCAGTCATTGTTTGCATTTGCTGACTTTCCTGGTAAAAATATCTCATATTGCTTGAGAGTCCCACTGCAGCATTGGAACATCCAGGGAAGAGGATTGCCTTGAATTCCTTCCACTGTGTGACAAGAAAAATATGCTTGCTAGTTCATTGTCATTTTAGCACCTGTGCAAATCTACTTCATAAACTGAAGGCAGTGCAACTCCCTGTGCTTTACTGAGGCTGTAGAGCTTTTCTTGCTTGCCTGGATGCTAAACAGAACCAAAGGAATCCAGTATGACTCTCTGATCCCAGGCTCAGTTGGTAGTGCTGGTGGTTGTGAGGAGATCCATACAATAACTGTTCTATCCAGAACCTGAACAGATTTCTTCATCAAAAATCAGCCTGGAGCTCCAGTAACATTAACAAACACTTCTACAGCTTCCCTTGCTAGGCTTTTAGAAGCCTGCTATGGAGTCAAAAATTATAATTCTTAATAAAGAATTCCTTTAACAATTCTCCTTTTTTTCCTATTCACAAATAGTTGAGAAATTCTCACATTGATTCATTATTTGAAATTGTTTTCCAGTGTGTTTATGAATAAATACCAAGGTTTCAGATTGTGTCAGTTGGAAGTATGAGAATTACCTCTGCCTTCACACTGTGAAGTACATTATAAAGTTGAATTGGATAACCTGAGCTATACAAATAATCATGTATCTAATAACATGCAAATGTTGAAGTACAGAACTTTTTTTGGGGCAGACCATGTTAGTTCTGTAAGTCACCCGATCAATCCTGGGAAACACATTCAAAGTGGATAACCAGTTATGATTTGGATTTTAGCCGGGATGTAAGAGTTTCATACTGCTAACACATATTGAAAGCATAGCTATAGCTGCCAAATATGTGCTTGTAAGAACAGTATAGGATACTTCTGGGACTTCCTCTGCACCTTTGTGTTTCTTTTTTACTTTTTCTTTTTTAATCTAAAGCATTAGAACTGTGCATGCTGATATTTTAATGGTGATATTTTAAGGGAGAGCAAACATATTCTCAAGCCACCTCTACCCTTAACTGCATTTTTCAGCATGGAATTCATTAGACTTTGTGTACACTGGGAGTGATAAAAGGGTTTTATTTTGTGGGGTTTTTCTGATTCTAACTCAGAAGAATTTCAGAATGTATTTTCAGGTCTATTTAAGAAGGGCATACTTTACCTTCAGTGCTCAGGGAGTGTGTAACTTTCATGACATCTCATAAGTAGACCCCAGGAGAGTTGTAGAAGATTTGGTTTTGTTTCTTATATCAGTGTGAAAACAAATGTACCTGAGAATTTATTAAAGTTTTGAAAGTCACCTGGATAAACTGGAGAGTTTATTGCGATAAACTATATTTATTTGCTCATTGTAACCATCTTAGCAGCTAACCAATGTTTGCACTCTTTTAAGCTGAGCTGTCACAGTCCCAGTCTTCTCTCTAGCTATCAGGCAGGTTTCAGGCTGGAATCTTTCCCATGGCTGATGTAGACTGACAGCCAATCTCACAAAAATCGTGGGAATAAGAACTTCAGTCGACCATAACTGAGGTCGCCAGAGATGCTGAGTATCAAGAGAAGCACAGTGTTGGTTTCAGTGAAATTTGCACCTGCTTACACCAGATTTGCACTTCTCTCCAGCAAAGAGGCTCTGCATGTGGCTGAGCTTCCAGCCGCAGAGCTCCGTGGGATGTGGCTGTTCTGCCTGCTGGGAAGGCGCTCTGGGTAGGGCCCAATGAGCTGACCAGAACAGGAACCAGACATCCCAGCTGTCCTCTAATGGCCCTGGTAATTCATGCTAAGGTAAACAACTTACTTGAAATCCAAGCATTTGCTGTAACATATGTTCCTAGAGATGTGCCTACAGGCTGAAGTAGTGGCAATACAGTGTCAGGTCCAGGGACTCGGTGCAGGGCATGTCCCTGTGCTTTCAGCCCAACCAACTGCTCCTCTTTTCTCATTGCCTGGTTCACTGCTGCTGAATCATCAGTGTAGCTGATAAAACAAAACCAGGGAAGCTCATTTATCCTTTTTTAGATATGTCTAGTCATTGGCTTCACTTGCCTGAAGTGAGCCAAGGTACTGCAAGAGTTCTGCATGCGTCCTCTTAACACATCTACGTGTAGGGGTTCTTTCAGCCTGTACTATGGTTATTGCAAACTCTCTCTACTACAGACTATCTTGAGAGCCTTGAAGTTTTCTCACAAGCTGCTGCATGAACACAGCCCAGGCTTGTGTACCAGGTAACATGGCCTCTTGTTTTTTGCCCAGAGCAAAAGCTGCGGTGTATGAAGATGCATGATAATGGTAGGTTCTCTCCAGCCTCCCAGGTTAGGGTGAGAAGTGAAAAGTGCCAGCTGGCATTATTAAGTCTAGGTAACAGTACACTGAGGTTTTCTTATCTGATTTTCTTACACGTGTAGCATATAAGAGATGGAGCAAAGGGAATTCATGGGTTTACCTGGAAGGAGCATGGCTAAAATGAACAGCCTTATCGGAGTATATGATTTATCTTCTCCCTGCCATGTGCAGACATCAGAATAAAGCTTCAGCTTTCAAAAAGAAGGTGGTCTCTAAGGACAGTGTTTTGCACAAGACAAGGCAAGCTCCCACTGCCTGATCAGAGACACCAGCTTCTGTGAGAAGGTGGCAAACCACTCAGCTGCAGCACAGCATAGGAGCCCCATTTCCCCATCAGCCTCCTTTGGTGAGGTGTTGCTGGTGGCTTTTCTTGTGGCAAATGCGAGTGCAAGGTACTGTGTTGTGGTTCCTGGGCTGCTTCTCTGGTCCCTAGCTGCCACAAACTCTCAGGGCTTTTTTCTGCATTGCTCTGTCTAAAGCAATGTTATGTTACGAGAAACACCCTTTGTATCTGCTGATGTCAGCATGAGAAGAAGGAAATCTTCTTTTCACTTAAAGTGTTGTAAATCAGCCCGGTAAACCAGACTATACATTATGCTTTTGTTACCGAGAGTTAAATTACAAGGAAGTGAATGGTGCATAATAATTCCCAATGTCACTGAATTCCCCAATTCTCAGCAAAATAGACTCTCACACAGGTTTATACTGCTCTTCCCATCGCTGGGGGAGAGGCGCACTCTAGTGGCTTTTTGTCAGAAAAATTGTTGCTGGGTGGTGGCAGGACAGCTCAAAATAGATTCATTTAAATGTGGAGAGGTTGATTATGAGAAGAAGTTGTGTTCAGATAAGTCATGTTATCCTAGTCCAAGATTATATTTTACTTTGTGAACTAATATATTCACACTAAGACTAAGGGGTTGTTTTGCATTTATTGAAAGCATTATTAGTAAAACAGTGAGTTTGTGTTTATCAAGTTGCAGCCTTATTCCAACAAGGACAACATGGTAACAAATATTTCAGTTTTGAAAATAAGTGTTTGCTTCAGTTCCAAATTGTATTTGGTGATAAACACTTCTAGGGCTGTGTTTTCTTCAGCTGGGCTTGGTGGCTGAAGACTGCAGAGTGAATGTGCACTGCTGGTGATCCCTAAAACTAAGCTTCAAAACAGACAAAAAGAGGTCCACATTTACATACTTCAGGTGGCCGTTTCTACGTGCAACATATATGCACAAATGTGTACAGCTAGACATAACTAATTTCTCATGCCAGATTTACAAATACCTATAGCTATAGTTGTCAAAAAAATCTTAAACAAGAATCTGATCATCTGGGATTGTCCCAGGAGAATGTCAGCTAAGAAAGGGCAATTCCTCGTATAACTCATTCTTCCAGGTAGGAAAGGCACCCAGGAAAAGGGTTTTGTTTTCAGCATTCCCACCTCTCCCTGCATCTTTCAAACCCCTGCAGAGCCAGGCTGTTCTCAGGGAAGGTGGGGCAGAGACAAGGAGGCGTGCATGTCACATCTTTTCAATCTCCTAAGCTTGAGCCTAGAAGGTGTCTGTGTCTGCACATTCAGGAAACCTTTCTCTGATATGGGTCCTTTGGGAAGGGTGACAACAAAGAGAGACTGAGGTGAAAGTTTAACTTGTGGAAACAAAGGCAGGTATAGAAGCTCTGAGGCTCTGAGTTTTTCCTTGATCCTTACAAGTCCTGTGGCATCTGCTAGCTTTAGGCAGTTAGCTTTACAAGCCTGCTGTGCCAGGACAGTTCAGTTAAGGGATGGTTTTGGGAACAATGTCCTGCTGCAGGATGATGGTATGAATGGTATCAGCTGGTTTGTGGTTGCTAGCAAAGGCAGTATTTGCTCAGCTCCTCTGAATTCAACATGATCACAGTACTTGAAGACTGAGAAAAGCCCTGCTAAAGACACATAACTTGCAGGTCAAGTCAATGAGAGTACTATCCCTTTTCAGCCTGCTGGCCGGCCTTCCTTGGCTTCATTTCCTATTAGATGCTAAAAAATGACATTATTTCAGAGCTTTATTGTGGAAGATTGTGGCTGCATTCTAATTTGACTTTTGAAGTTGTGGGCTCCAGAATCTGATCTTCTAGAATGTGGTGTTCTTCCACACTCACTGTCCATGCCATGCATGTATAATTCTAGCTGTATTGCCAACAAACAAATACCTTTAGAGACAACTAGTCAGGCTCAAAAGCTACCACATCTTCATCTCGGTGAAACATTTTAAGACCTTGCCTCACAAGACTGATGCAGTTACTGGTTCCAAATGGTCCTTGGCCCCACTCCTGAGTGTTGCTGCTGTCTGTGGAACTGCATGTGAAACTCTTGTAATGCTCAGTTTTACAGCTCAGTGTTAATACCTAGATATTACCAGTGTGTTCAAGACATGAGAAGTACACTGCAGCACTTAGGGTTCAGCTTCATTTCTATAGCTCAGCCATAGAAATGTGTTCCTGTCACAGGGGGGGAAGCCTCCAAGGGCTATGGAAAGCAGGACTGAAGGGCTGATAGTCTTCAAATTTAATCCAGTCCTTCATAAGTCAACACCCTTCACTTTGTGTTGCCTGTCTGTTGGAGTGTCCAGCCAGAATGAGCACAGGAAGACGTAATCAGGTTACTTTGTGTCTAAGGATCTATTGTCTGCATTTTGCAAAAAGGTAAACATTCATAATGTGAGGAAATGAGAGACCTAAAGACAGCAGTGTATGAAGAATTGATTATCTGAGCTTCTAAGCAGAGTAAGAAATGGCTCTTCATTTGTAAACCCTTTTTCTCCTCTAATAAACACTGTAAGACATCATTTTGTATTAAAAACTAATGTATGTGGCTCCTTTTCTAAGGGTAAGAAAAGAAAGAAAGTGCTTTGTTTTCAGAGGCACCATATGTACCACATGCTGCAGTTGCTATGGTAATTATTCGCATTATTGAATAGCACTGCAAGGGGTTATACAGAAATGAATCTGACTGGCCAAAGTGCTTGTTAGAATGAGTATGTCCAGTTATTTATAAAAGCCTCCATGAAGCACTCGAGGAAATAAGAACGTGAGGGAGAAGGAGGGAGGGGAAGAAGACAACAGGAGAAGACATAGAGCCGAGACCAACACACTGACATAAAATCTTTTCTCTTCAGAGGAAGTGAAATTCCATAGGCCTTCTTGCAGAAGAAAAAAGAGTACACTAACTTGTGCTTATTTAAGTTACTAAGTTGTAAGCCAACAAAATGTAGAGTAATTTCTTCATAAAAATACCAGTGGGGAGCCAAGATTTGAGTCTCCAGTAGAACATAATGGGTTAACTTTGATTTGCCAGACTTGACTATGTTTGTACTTTACTTGTCCCTGGTTGAGTCAGTCCTTGTGTGCTGGAGGGGTGGCTTTTAAACGGGCCACCCACCTCCTGAGCTGACTGGAATACGGAGAATCACTTGTGAGAAACAGTTTCCAGCATTTCAGTGATGTGATTTGAGATTGCAGTCTAAGCATGATCTAAAACTGAACAACTATACTTTGGAGTTTCTCTGAAACATAATGTTGCAGTTAATGGAGCCATCCATGGAAGAAATATTCCTAGGCAATGTAAATAAATTAACAGGAATTAATTTAGCTAATTAATTTGATTGCTGTAAATTGATAAAATTTTAGCAAATGCATAAATCATGTCTGTTATTTTCTATAAGGAGATGATTAATGTGCCTTAATGCCAGAGGCATAGATAAAGCTCAAGACCTTGTTGTACTTAAATCTAGAGAAATATTCACTTCCAGTGACTAGAGAAATTATGTCTTTGGACTGTATGTATCTAAAGGCATTTCTGTGTAGATTGGCATTTGCAGTGACCAAATTTTGTAGACTTGGGAAGGAGGAAGGCCACTTACAGATCTGAGATACTAAAGTTCTAATTAACATTGGCAGCACAGTTTCTGGGCAATTACCACCAACTAGGACTCTGCCATGGTTTGCCAGGTCTCTGGAGACTCACAGGTGCTTTGGGGGTTCACAGCAAGGGAGAACTTGTGGATACAGCAGCAGCCAAAACACTGGTGTGTTATCAGCACCTTCCTAGCTACCAATGCAAAGCACAGCACTGTGGGGGCTGCTATAGGAAAATGAGCTCCATCTCAGCTGGATGCAGCTCTATGTCAAAGGAGTACTTTGTGGTTTTAGGGCCCAGTGTCAGAGTGCTGCAGATGGGATGAAGCCTAGCTTGAGATTTAAGCGTTAAATAAGGCTAGCAAGCTCTGCTGGAGTAAAATCATCTTTTAGAGCTGTGCTTGCACAGCACCTATTTTGGTGGGGCTGTGGTGTGTGAATGGGTGCTGGAGGGAAGGAGTCTTGTATCTCTTTAGTAAATGGCACAATTTATGTGTCTCCCAGTTAAATTGGCACCAGGAACAGAGGGTCTATGGGCACATTTCTTAGCAGGAAGAGAATTCAAAAAGATATTTCCAGTTTGGAAATGTGATCTGAAAAACAGTAGATTGCAATTCTGTATGAACAAGGTACAAATGTCTGTTTCTCATTAGGAATAATCTGTAGCAAAAATGTCAGATGGGGAACAAAGAAAGAGATCCAGTCTTTGCAGAGTCAGGAGTCAAAATATGGCAGCATTATAAAAAAGCAGAACTGCTACCATATATATATATATACATATACATATATAAATTAAATATATTTAAATATCAATAAATTAGAGGCAACACTTTCTTTCTTATTCCTGTTTATTCAGTATTGAACTAAGTATCCAATCTGGGGTTCAGTAATTCAAGGTATGGATTGCCTTGGTGGGGAGCAAAGGTGACCAATAACAAACAACAGAAATTTAGAAAAGATGGCTGGTAAAGACAAATTGAAGGATTTAAGATTGTTCAGTCTACCAGAAGGTACTTACAGGAGATATGAGAACTCTACAAGCTGGAAAAGCTTGATTCAAAGAAAAGGGAATAATCTATTTTCCCTGCCCATAAATAGAAATTAAGAGAAACAATGGGCTTAATGGAGCATGAGATTTAAGCCATGATTAGGAGAACACTTTGTGTTGTAAGGATTGTGGAAGGCAGAGTAAAGCTGGAGGCTCGTGTCTTTGAGGTATGAAATGTGTAGAGATTTTCCTGCTCTAGAAAGAGGAGATAAACAGTGCCATCCTCAGAGGTCTTCATGCTCTACTTCCTGTGATTGTAAATAAATCCTCATGAGTCCATAAGACACAATGTAATGTGTATAATGACTCACAATTCTTATTAATTGATATTACAAACTTGAATCAGGGTTGGGCCTTTGGATCCAATTCTTTATGGACTGGTCTGCTTTGAAAGAGTCTCTCAAGGAAGTTATTTACTCAGAGAAGTGGAGCAAGGGGAAAAAGTAGAGAAGAATTCCCTAAGAATCAGTGTATGCCAAACAGAAAGAATTCTGTTAGCTTGGCTTAATTTGAGAAGAATTGTAGGAGCACTCTCCCCTCCAGAAAGAAGGTTGTTTTCTAACCGAATATGCATATGAATTACTTTGAAGTAAACAACCTTGTCAGCTTTGGGAAAGAGGCTCTGCACAGACTGGAAGAGGAGTAGCTGGGTATAGACAGAAGCTATTGCCCCATGTCTGGTCAGATTTTCAGGTGAGAAGAAGGAATGTCTGAAGCATAAAAGAACAGCACTCCTAAGGTTGCTCTGTGCTCTGCAAAGTGCTCTGTGCTATGGCATGCTTAGCCTCCCTAGGCAAAGCAATGGATGTGAAAATCCAGGAAAAGTATGTCTCTTTCTCTTCTCACTGCAGTTTTTTTATCATGAATGTAGACCATAATTTGCCCCCAAGTCTCAGCTTCATCCACATGATGCAGTTGGCCTTGATTTGGGTGCATAGCATTGATCACATGTGGCACCCAACTAAGAGGGGATGGAGGTGGAGCCCCAGTGTGAGGTCTTCCAGGGAGCAGATGTCATCTTGTGCCATCGGGTGCACTTCTCTGGTAATCAAGGAAATTGCTTTAATAAGATTTCCTCAGGGGTGTCTCAACACCAAGGACTCTTCTTGCTCAAGTGTTTGTGCTTGGTTGAGAATGGATTTAGAAATTGCTTTTTCCCTCTATTCTGAGCTTCCTCTGTGCATCAGAGATGTGTTTTGTCTGAGCATGGGATTTGATCTGCCACCTTTGGAGAGCCATCTTCCAAGCAGATGGAAGTGAGACTCAGAAAGCAACCCCTGCAGCCAGAGACAGAAGCTTTTTTTAGCTGGCAAGCAGGGAGCTTCTTGTTGCCTGCAAGTCTGTGTCCATCTCCTCACGAACTCCCACTAATTATGTCAGCTTGTCTTTCACCCAACTTTCAGCCACTCCTTTTCAATGCCCACATCTGTGACTACCAATTAGCAAACAGCCAGTCAGAACAGCACAACCAGGCAGCCCCCTGTAGCCATAATGGCATTAAAATACTGTTTTGACCTGAAAGAATTCTCTTTGTTGGACAGTTACAGCCTTATGGAGGCTATAATTACAATGGTATCCTTAGTTCTGCAGATATAATTTAGCAGTGATGTACTGAGAACAAACAGGATTACAAGGCAGACCATATGCCCAAATACTCACCCATTAGATCATTTGAAAATCTTTAAGAAATCATTGCAGATGAAGCTGTAATGTACAGTGTGTGATTACACGCTCACTGTTAACAGCATAGCTTGTCACTTGCTATGGGAAACAGGCAGCACACAGCAAAATGCAGCTTTGAGCAGCACGTGACATAAATAGTAATCTTCAGGGTGTTCACCATTAAAAACACCACCAGAGACCCAGCTGCAGTCTGAAGTATTTGGTGAAGCAATGTTTTTCTAAGAGATTGTAGTTTAGCATGTAAAATATTTAGATTAGGCACTAAAGATGTGCTCAGCTTCCCAGAAACTCAGGGGGCACCTGACAATGTATTATTAACAGCTTTGATGTTCAGTGGTGGGAGGGTGGAATCAAGACGGAGGGAAAGCTTATGCTGGGTAAAGGGATTCTGTAGTAATCTCTCCAAAGTCTGGGCTTGGAGGGGAGTGGAGGCAAAGAAAGCTGGTGACATAATAGCAAAGGGTGCCCACCAGCCATCACTATAGCAATGAAGAGTGCCTGGGAGGCAAATTCAAGTTGCTGAGGGCAGAAATACCAGAGAAAAGGATGCCTGTGGGGAGCTGAGAGGCTCAAGGAATTGATAATTTAAAGGGGAATTAAGAATGGATTGACAGCTTTTCACAATTTCTTTGCAACCAAGTAATTATTGCCCTGAGAAAGCCAACTTGCAAGCTTGGGGTAGGCTTAGTCTGCTGCTGAATGTCTACCTCCCAAACCAAGCCCACAGATAGCTTGGTCCCAGGGAGCTTTTCTCAGGAATAGATACTGACTTATAGATGCTGACTACTTCCTTGCAGTCTAGAAAAGCCCTCCAGTGCCTGCTTTGAGCCAGAGTAGCCCACCAAGTAGCCAGTTAGGTGCCTCAGTAGATGGGCACTAAGCCCTGTATGAGTCCCTGACACAGAATCGTTTCTGTGCTCTGCAGGAAGATGGGCTCAGGGGCAGGACTGAGTCAGGATCCCTGCACTGCTGCTCGTCAGTGTTCCAGCATGTGCATGGGCAACTGCAGCCTTGGGGGTTGTCAACCAGCAGCTTCCCTGCACACTAGATGTACTTTAAAATTTAAATCTCTATCCTAACTTTCCAAGTCTTTCTAAATGAATGACTTTCTCTGGAAAGAATTCATGAGATTTTTTATTGAGCTTGTCTCATTTGCCGGCTAGTGACCTGGAGACATGCAATATATTTTGGATTAAGTTAAGTTGACCTCTACAATCAGAAGGGGAAAGAGACAAAAAAGAAAAATCTTTGTGTTTTAAAAAGGAAATTAAAATGTTTAAAGCTTCTTTAATAAGTAAACTTAACAAAACTGCAAAGCAGTAACTGTTTTTGAAAGGCTCTGTGGAAAACCTATGTCTTGCACTACGCTACCAAGACAGGGACCTTAATCGAAAGCACAGGAAGCCAGGCAGATTTTAACTTCATAGCTTTGCATGCCAGGTCTTTCAGAGACAATGCTTTGCATGAATGATGTCCTACCCTTCAGTTATTGCCACAAATTTCCATGACAAATCTGGAGAAGCATTTTTAAGGGGAAGTGTGTACGTTTTCTTATCACTGGGAAATGAAGTATAACTCAATGCAGATATATTTGGGAGAAGGAAGGAATATGATGGAGAACTAAGCTGAGGAAGTGAGAGATGTGGAGGACTCTTCAATTATCCCCAGATTCTATTTTTCAGACACAAACATAATAATAAAATAGTTTTGCTTAAGGTTATCAGGAATAAGGCATTCTCAAATGAACCAGAAATAAGATACTAAAGTATTTCATCTCTGTATTCAAGTTTTTCAAAGATTTTTTTAAACACTTGGAAAATTAAAACAAGGACAAGTCAGATAAATCTTGCACAAATTTTCTGATTGTACACTCAATTATCTCACTCAGATCACTGATGAAATAAAAGATGTAACTGGACAGATCAGCACTGGGTCCTGCTTGAATTATCCCTCCAGCTGGAGAGAGATCCACTAACTATGTATTCTTTGCCAGTGGTTTTAAATCTGTCTGGTGCTCGCTTTACAGTGATTTCTTCAAAGCTCTGTTTCCGTAGTTATTTGGAAGTGCATCAGAGACCCTCACAGTGCCTGCTGCCCCCAGATCCTGTCACTATTCTGAGTGGTTATCGATGGGACAAGACACCATTTGTATAGATGAAGGCAAAGGATGTTTCAGTGATGAAAATGAGAAATTGTGAGTCTGCATGAAACCATGACTAAAGAGGAAACATTTAGAGATGTTACACTGAAAGCCACGTGTAAAGTCTGTGTTTAGGCTGGGTTGGATACTGAGGGGAAGATCCCAGTCACAGACATCACCTGGACCATGGGCAGGATGGGGATAATATTCAATGCTTATAAACAGGAGGAAGTGAGGGAGCCTTGAAGTACAGGGAGATGAAGTGTCTCATTCCAAAACAACTGAAACTTGTAATACAATACTTGAAATACAAGCTGACAACATATTCTGCTGCTTTCTAAGTAGAGTAATTTCAGATATGCATCAATTTATTCAGAATAGATAGCAAACTATTTCAGACAAAAAGAAAAAAAATAAGTAGGGAACATTGTTTTTAAAATACTGTTTTGTTTCAAACAAACTTTCCTCTTCCTTTTTCCTTTTTTTTTGTACAGATGAAACTAGGTTGTCAAAGTGTTTCACACAAACTCACAGTTTGGGCCACCTGAAAAACCTCTTCTTTGGTAAATCGTCCTTTTGTTAAAATTGCTTTAACTTAATTTGACATCATCCCTAAAATTCCATTAATATAATGATCCAGAGAAAGAGAAGAAGTTGAAAACAGCAGAGGTTTAAGATGTAAGATAGGAGTGGAAATGATAACAGGAATATATACAATGTTCTGTGTGGCAAGGAATTAATGTAAGGCGAGCGTGAGAGCACATGGGATAAGTATCTTGAGGGACCTGATAAATAAAACAGATGACACCTTTCTCTGGGAGGAGACAGGCACAGAAAGAGAGCAAAGGAGCTGTGGAAGCCATGGAAAAGGTGCAGTGAGGATCTTTTCCTCTCATCTCTCTTCATCATTTTTTAATACAATTTTTGTGCTCCACACATTCCAAGAATCAGTAAAGCTTCTCTTCTTGTCCTCTTCATGAACAATTAATTTTACTTCTTGCAGCAAAACTGGAACTGAGTGTAATTATTATCTGGTGCCTCTGGGAAGTTACCTGTACCTTCCAGCATTTTTGTCTCAGAGACTATTCTGCTCTCTTCCTCTGGGTAATGTGGCTCCCTATAAGAACATTTCCTGAGAGGCTTCTAAATTTCCCTGTAGGGTAGGTTTCTTCTTTCAGGCCTCAAGGTTTCACAACAACACACTCAGCCTTGCTTTCAGAACAGTTTATGCTGGCTCTGCTCTTTTCTCTTCTCTTTGGATATTCTTTTATTCAAACAACTCCTGCAATATGTATAATTTCAATTACCTTGGAGGCTTACACAGTGCTTACAATGAACTGAGCTGTGCTTCCAACTTCTGCCCATTATATTCTGACAAAGAAGCTCAGAGGCAAGGCTATGTGACTGGTGAACAGTATGTGAGGCAAGGTTCAAAGGGAAGAAGCTTATACAATAGTTACTCATAACTCTTCCCTTTTCCACAGTCTAGCTCTGGTTTTTAATATTGAAATTCAAGCTGCGATCAGGAGCTGAGAGACTTTATCCTAGAAAAGGTTTTTGCTAAAGGTAATAGGGGAAATGTAAATTGGCTGTTTGTTTATGCTTCTGGACAGTAAGAACATAGGCAATTGTTATTCCAAACATTCACCTAAATACACTAAAGAGTTCTTCTTATAGAAGTTTCATTTAACTGAAGATTATCCAACATGCAAGGGACTGCTTCATGGGAACTTCTGTATCTACAGGACTTTTAGGTTGTTTCCCTGTTTGCCAGTTCCTCAGCCCTTGTCCCTTTCCCATCAAAGTTCCAATTGTAAGAGCCCTAAATGCCTGGGAAATTTCCCATTGTAACCAAAGATTCCATACGTTATTTGAACCCAAAAGAATAACGTTTATTTGCTACAGGGAAACTGGTAGTGTCTCCTGTGACTGGCAGTCCCTAAAAATCAAATGCACTGCACACTGGTGGAATATCTCCTGCTTTTAAAAATGAGGATTCTCCAGATATGTGCCTTTGAAAGTAATTTCGTTTAGCCCTAGTCCTTACGGTGTGTGCAATTTGGTGACACCTTGCAAGCACATCTGGCCAGTAGGGATGATTGTATTATAAATGCCTAACAAAAGGATCTCCCTTTCCCATCTCTCCTCCTTCTGCACTTACTGAGCTAATTACTTCATTTCTATAAAGGGAGAAGCTCATCTCTCTTCATCCTTCACATGCCTCCCATCTCTCTGGCTCGATCTTTGAATGCTGTGTGCTTTGACTGTGAAATGCAAGGTAAAAAAGCTCACATTCACTTTCCAGTTGGAATTTGAAGGCTGGATATTTTTCTAACCCAGCTTTCAGTTGTTAGTCAAGGGTCAGTTCACTGTAGACAAAAGCTTTCAAAATTCAGAAGAGATAATTCACAACATTGGTTGAGGTGCTGATGGAAGAGAGGTCTGACCACGTTTACCTTTGGTTAAGGATGACACTGCAGATAAGAATGTGTTAATGGATGTAATCTTTTACCTTCTGACACCTCACTTGGTCAGGATTACCTGGTTGTCACCTTGGATGATCATTCTCCTGAACATCAGGGACTTGGATAGAGGGTCTGCTTCTCTGATTACAGCTGAGCTATCAATAGGAAAGGACTCTAGGTACAGCCTAACATGGCTATTTTTGCCCTGAAACAATAATACTTTGATGGTTTTTAGATTTCTGAAGTCTTTTTTCCCCATGTGCTACTGCCTAATTTACTGATAACTGCACCTGGGGTGGGACAGATCACCATGTTCCTACAAAAGACTGTCTCTTCAAAAAGATTTTTTTGGGAATAACAGCAGGAACATTAGCAGTCAGCTCAGGGATAGCAGGTGTGCCAATGTTGTTCTGGTAATTCATTGCTGCTTCTCTACTAATGCTTGCTTGCATGTCGTCTCTTGCACAGCTTGAATGGACAGGGAAGAATTAATACCTTTTATTTAATTAAAAAGCTACTGAGGTAGCAAACAAATTCAGCAAGCAGGTTTCCTTACCTTCAGAATGAGTTTTATTATTGGTGATACTGTGACAACTCAAAGCTCTGCTGAATTTAGGACCTGTCTGGAATCCTAAGCAAAGAAAGAGATTTCACAGCTTATATATTCCCTTTGGATAGGACAGGCCAAAATGCTGACCTTTGGTGTGTTTACTTTCCAATCCAGATCCACATTTGGCTCTCTCCTGTCTAGGCAGAGGCTGCCCAGCAGCACTTTAGGCTGTCATCAGCCATCCGAGTTCTGTGGTGGAGGACATCTGTCTCCCATACTGACAGACAAATACACTGTCCTGCACATGCACAACCATTATTTGTCCTTGCTTTTCCCACTAATTACTTGCCAACCTTCTACCTGCCATCAACCCAACCTTACAATCAATCCTTCTTCTTTTTCTTTCCTTTTTTTCTTGAAATTGAGGGTTTGAGTGTGCAAAAACTACAAAACCAGGTGTCAATTCTTTATTTCTAAAAGTCATAACTCCTAACATCAACTTTAGTTGTACACTCTTTTAATAGGTAAGCCCCTGTGTAGCAATGCTAGGAAAATAAATTACCTTAGCTCCATTTTGCAGCCAGACATATATCTTTTGTTGTTCCTTCTTGGTATGTTTCCCATAATGTAGATCTGCCAGACCCTCATAGATAGCATTTTCCCCCTTTGCTGTATACTCTTCATCAATACAACTAGACATCTCTCCAAGCATGGTACCCTTTGCTGCTGCCTTTCTGCCCTTTCTTCCTCAGACAACATAAAACCCATCTGTCAGAAACTAAAATTACTTGTTCTGTGAAGTGAAATCTTCAAAGCCCTTCAAATATCTAGTGTATGAAAACTCCTTTCTTTATCCCATTTAGGATTACAGAAAAAAAAAAAAAAATGAGGCAAGAATGTTCCTTCCTTGCAGAGAAAACAGTTATTAACCTCCAGGATAAAAGCAGATACAATTCCAATGATGGACTTTTTTTCCAAAGGAATTGTGCAGAAGGTAAGTGCTGAGGGCAGCAACAAGCAAGGTGTAGAGGACCAACCACTCCCGCAAAGATTTGTCACATTAAAGTGAGAGAGTAAAATAAGCATTCTAACACTGGCCTTTTGCAGCAGCAATTTGCAAATGTCCCTCTCCTGACACTGTGTCAAGTAAAACCTTTGCAGCTCAGCAGTTGCATCTGAATGTGGTGATTTCCACCAATATCTAAAAGGCATGATTTGAGAAGTTTTTAAAGCAGAGCTTTTTGGATTATGTTTAAGTTTCAAGTCACTCAATATTCAATTTTATAAGAGTAATATATTCATATATTCGTATTACTGGTTTTCATTTTGTTATTTTTATACTCATTGAGACATGACAAGGCTGATTAGAATCAGTGGCCCAAAACCAAATGTCAATGTCTCAGAGGGGAGTTGTAAAACATACATGTCTGAGTACTTTGAAAATCTTTGCAGGGAAGGTTCATACTGCTTTGGAAAGGTGAACCGTTTTGCTTCAAGCTTCTTACATCTACGCCATATAAACTATGTAACAGCAATTTGCAGGACACGATGAAAAGGATAAACAGGCAGAGCAGCAGGAAGATTTGCCCAAAATCAGACATCTCCATGAAAGTTCACAGCCTGAACCAATATGCTGAGAACTAGAGAAAACAGAGATGCAGTGCCATGAAGCTTTGTGAGGCTTAGAGAATACAGTTTGCAATGAACATTTAAGTCAACAAAAGTTTCAAAGAACCATATCAACATGTAACTTACTTTTTCTTATTATTCTTCAGATTTTGCTAAGCTTCTTAACCATCCAGATTGTCCACATATTTTTCTGCTACCAAGGATAAAACTGGTGTCAGTTTTACAACCAGAAGTGGTTTCTACCCTTGCAACTTTTGCACACTGGTTTTTTTTTGCTATTTGTTGACTTCAGCACTTGCAAGTCTGGCATATAAGACAGTCATTTGGGTGCTCATTCAGCTGCTTTTGCTGAAGGCCCTGACAGAGCTCTTTTTGGCCTGAGGATTGGTATGATCCCTTTTGAGAATAAGCAAGAACAAGTCCACATTCCAGAAAAGACCAAATTATTTGGTTAGTGCCTTGCCCAGAGAGAAGAATGCAGGTATCCCACACACTGCTGACAGTTCCTACCCTACTGATTTACCTAAACACAGAAACAAAACAGCAGCAGGTAGGCTCCCTTCCCAGCAGAGGAGAAAGTGTTAAGTCTTAACCAAAGCTGAAATGAGATAAAAAAATATTTCAGTCCTTTCTAATAGGGGCTGCCTGCTCCTATCATATTACTCGTGCCAAAATAATGCCACTCTGCACTGCGGCAGGTCTTGCTCTTTTCGGGGATTCATTTCTTAATATTAGCCTTGGAGGTACTCATTTTGCTGAGTCAATACTGGGTCACACAGATGCAACTACATATTTATCAGTTTCCTTTATCCAGTTCATGGATTTATACACATATTTGTGATTAAATTTAACTAAGTATATCTTAAGTCCCTACTTGTAGGGGCAGGCAGAAGGGCATCCTGGCTTTGAGCTGCACTGATCTCATTTGATCTATGTGGTTGCTGAATGGCCTCAACTAAGCTTCTTGACAGCTTGTGTGGAATAAAAATCACTGTCAGCAGGGTCTTGTACCCTAAACACAGTTTCCATCAGACCAAGGAATGACAAATTATTTTCTCTTTCCCAGTGATGAGAGTATCACAAAAAACCCCTACTGCTGCATTTCTTCCTTATTTTCCAAGATGCGGTAGAGAATAAGAATAGGGGGTGTTGAAGTTTTTCTTTTCTTTCACCTGTCCTGAGGTATCAGTCACCACCTGGATGAAGAATATGAGCTGTCAGCTGGTTTGTGTGGCACATACACACAGTAAGATCTGCCAGTGGTTGCTGCAGAAAATGGATGTGTTTGCTTCTGGAGGAGCAGCCCCAAGGGCAGCTGCTGGCTGTTGACTGGGTTTCCAAGGCAAGCACCTCAGCTCTGAGTGCTCTAAGGGATTCTCTGAATGTGCTTCTGACCTCACTGCAATCTGCACTTCAGCTGCAGTGCACTCACAGTTTCTTTCCAGAATGCTTAAAAATACAGCATTTTCTGATTTTCAAAAGGCCTTTAAAACACTAGAGGATGCTCCAGACATTCAGGGAGGTTCTTCATCCTAGGCATTAACCTAGCTGGGCTGGGACCCCATCTCTTTCTTACAGAGGGACAGGGGGGGAAGTAAGAGGCTAAAGCTTTTGTCCTAAAATGGAAAAGGCTGGTGCAATGCTGTTTATTTTAACTAAAGGTATTTCCATGGTCCTTATCACTGCAGCATCTGAACAAAATCCAAAACTCCATTTTCCTGTCAGGTCTGCAAAGTTGGAAGCAGACAGCTGAGGGATCAGTGTCTGGTGAGTGGATGCAGCTGGAGTTAACCTGTGAGGCTCAGTGAAACATGAGGAAAGAGGAAGAGAAAAGGAGTGGATAGTGAGAGAGTAAAGTTTGGGAAGGGATTTGGTGTTGTCCTTGGATCCTGGCACATGGATCCAAGGATTATTGGAGAGTGTGTCATATCTCTCAGACATAGAAGGATCTTTTGCTCTGAACCAACAGAGCATGTTTGCGTGGCAGTGTTGTTTCCCACCCATCAGCTGGCCCCTCAGTCCTTCATCTACCATGGAGAATATGAGAGAGTGAGAGAGCTCCTTTATGCCTAGGAGAAAGCAGGGATCTAAACTGGCATGTCCTTGGTATGCAAGATAGATTGGCCCCTCCAAGCAGAGTATTGTGAAGAACATGTTCCTCAGCATGTCCTAGGGTCACTTGGAAGGCCTTATTTTTACCCTGCAAAAACTGTGGGTTTTGTGAGAAACTGCTAGTGTGAGCCTAGTTGAGCAAAGGAATTTGTGTTGACAGCTCTTTGTAATGACAAGCACCCTTCCCCTTCACTGGCAACCTACTTGAGGGCTGATTTGCTCTGACCCTCAAATTCCCAATCAAAGATCTCAGCTTTCAGAAGCAGTCTCTTCCTTGCAAGTTTATCAGGAGGAGCCTGGGCAATGTGGTTTCCACCTTCTCTTTTGGGAATGCTGCCATCTTTTCTTTCCTGAGGGGTCTCCCTCTGCATAGTTTCTTGGCCTGAAGAGAGGCTGTGCTCCATGCTGCTGATGTCAGATTTTTTCGTGGAAAATGTTATTTTTGAAATTGTTCTACAGAACTAGCTAATCTAGGCCTTGACTCTTACATGACTGTGTTCTGCCAAATGCTGGTTTTATAATTATCCTCTTTCTTGAGGCTTTCCTCCTGTACCTTGTTACACTAATTAGCTGTCTTGCCGTGATTTGGACAGTCAAGGCCTTAGTGTGGCATTCCTAACTTAGTTCCTACCACTGAGGCTTTCTGGAAGGAAAAAAAAGTCATATATAGTGGCAGTAGATGACTAGAAATTGCTCCTGCATTTAAAAACACAATAGAGTGTCCCTTAAATGCCACTGAACAGAGGTACTACTGTGTAGTTAATAGAGATCAGGAGTTTGGGGAGGTGGAAGGCCAAGAGATATGAGTTCAGCAAGTCATGATACATCTTGGTGGGCCTTGGCTTGCTTTTATAGGAGAGGGATACAGTTTTCTGAGATTGTCAGTACTTTGTATCAGAGACTATATGCATTTATGTACAGGCATGTAAGAGCTCCTGTTTGTGGATCTTAGTGAAAAATTGCAGGAGTAATAACCTGAGAGGCTGTCAGAGGAGGAAAAGATCCTTTTCACTGTGGTATTTGCAGATCCTACTACTGACCTATAGACAGGGAAGACCTGGTCTTAGGGTGGTTTGGATAAATCTCATTTCTACAGCCTATCAGCGGGCACACGAAAATTATTTGGACTATGGCAGTCTCTTCATCAATGATTAAAAGACAGTGTTGTGTGACTGCAGTGATACCACAGAAGTGGTGAATTGTCAACTGATCACTGAGATTTATAGGCTGAAATGGCCTTTGTAAAAAACTGCCTGGTGAATAGCATGGGACAAAGAAAGAATATGTATTTCTTACTAACTTAGAAAATAAACTAAATCCACCAAAATCAGTTGCATACTACAAATCATGCAAAGACACAAAGTCTGATATTTAGACTTTAAAATGTAAGAAATTTGGCAAGGTTTAATGCTGGTTTTATCTCAAGTGAAGGATTAACTGTCCACCAGTAACTCCTGTAATGTGAGTTAGGAGCTAGTCTGAAATTAGGACTCTGGGCTAAGCCCAGGAAAGGCTCCACAGTGTGTTACTCATTGGGGCACAGAATTTTTCATCACATCTATTTTTTAAAATGTCTAGCTCCATGGAAAATACAAGGCTGCACCTATAATCCAAAGGGATAAATTTGAGTTGGTTTTTTTTCTGAAAAAAAGAAGTGTCTGTCATAAACTGGTCTACCTTTGTCTTAATTCTGAGACCTCTCTCATCCTTGGGCTCACAAATCTGCGATTCATCAAAATTGGTCAGCCCTATGATCTCGATTCTGAGAGACAAAAAAAAGAAAGGAAAACTGAAGTGTATAGAGTAACCTTTCCCCTGGTACCTCCTTCCTGTGTGTGTAATCAGGGGCATAAGGAGAGGGTGTAGCAGGGCCTGCAGCTGAGCTCCCCCTTCAGGACCCTGATTCTGCACCATTACCATCTGGTAGGCTTGTTTAATTAACAGGGGGAGGTTTGGCATTTTATTACCTACCCCATCTGCTTAATCCTTTGTGTTTTCTTTGCGTCTTCAGTTAAGTCTAATGACATTTTGAAATCCAAGCCAACAATTTTCTAGAAAAGTGTTTCTCCAAAACAATGGTAATTATAAAGAGCATTTTGAAATTGGAAGGGTAGCAGTTCTGCCCCCTTTACTGAAACTTATTTTTTTTCTTCATAGCATTCATTCCCTTGTGAAGAGAGTCAGGCATATTTGTTTATTTCTGTCTCTCAATTGCTTTTTTGATCCCTGGTCAGTTCTGTATATTTTTAATTAATTTTCTGACAATATTTCTGGGTTTGATTTTTGGGGTTTTTTTGTCTGGATCTGCAAATACTTACTAATGTACATGCCCAGCCTCAGCTTGGGGTGTAGGAAATGCAAGTGGCTTCTACCAAGGGGAGCCACCCTTGCACAGGGAAGTGCAGGAGTTAGGGCAAAGGTGGTGACCACTCTTGGGAAAACATGCTCGGTGTGTCTTTCATTGTGGGATGGCTGACTGCTTTGTAGCTTGCTTCTCTGTAGACTTCTCCCTATTTCTGCTTATTTTTCTTTTTCCTGGACACTCATGTTTAACATTGATATTCCAGAGACCAGTCTTTGAACAGCTGCCTGCTGCTCCCCTGGGTACTGACTTGGCTTTTTTGCACTATCTGAAAAACAAATATGAAACAATTAACAGGAAGATCAAAATCACTCAGTGCATTTGGAGTCCCTGAGATCATTCTGTCTGGACCTTAAGTACATACCAAGGCTGACTAATTTTTTTATTTTTTTCTTTTTTCCTCTTCTTATCCACTTCAATTTCTCTTTGTTCCACAAAAGACTTTCCCCTGTTACCCTGCAACTAAGTAATATCAGACTTTTTGCCAGCTGATCAGCAACTGCCAATTACATTTTTGCTATCTCTAATCAATTGCTCTGCCAAGGCCAGTGAAGATTTGGAACTGGCAGGTACCATGGCCTTTTCTGCTACTGGCCCAGAGGATGATGGTGATAAAGCCACTTCTCTCATTCCTGCCTCAGTTTCTGAGTCACTAAAACACTGCTTTATCTGTTCCAGAATCTCATGAAAAAGTGAATTCTAAGGCACAGCCTTATTGTACAGATGGTGATGGTTGTTTTATATGATCATCAGGACAGAAAATCAAGTTTCAAGAAAATTGTTTGGAGGGTTTGTCTGTTACCAATCGTTTGGAAAATCGTTTGGCTTGTTTTCTCTATTTTTTCCTTTTTTTTTCCTGTAGGACTCAGTTTTGTTGTGGAAGAATATTCTTTTTTCCAGCAGAAATATTATATAGCCTTTTACAGCAAACGTCTCTTACAACTATGTCTTCACCTTGTCAGTTTTATCAAATTCTTTATGAAGGAAAATTATAAATTCTCTCCAGCAGTTTGTTTTGACAATTTTTAGTAAATCTGAACTCAGATAATTTGGAGCACAACCATTCCTCACTCCTTCAAGCTCAATCCTATCTGGTTTTCTTGACCAGTGCATGGAAAATTTACCTGTGAAGAAGAAAATTGCCCAGGGCTACTGCAGAGCTGGTAAAGTCAGGAGACATTTCCTAAGGCTCAGGGCAGGAAAAACACGGAGACACCCAGGAAAGGTGAGGAGGATATGCAGAGGTTTTGCCTGTCCCAGCTTCATAGGTGTGATCTAAATAGACCAGGGTGAACACACATTTTTAAACACACTTTTCACATAAGAGGACATCTTACAGCTCTTCCCTCTCCAAACATTGCTTCAGCCGTCCTTATTCCAGGTAATAGTCTCAGGAAAGCCTTTTGCAAAAGTTTTTCCTTTGCTGCAGGAGTTGGTAGATATATTATGATGACATTTTGGTACTTCTGGTTTGACTGGGACTTCTCACAGACAGCAGTTTGTGATGAGCCAGAATGTAACAGCTGTGCGAAATGCTGGTAGCACTGTCCACTACACTTTCAGAATTCTTTGCTTAAGAGGAAAGATCTAAGTCATCAAAAACTTAAGCCAAGATTTTCAGTTGTCATTCTTCTCCCTCATGCTGCTTTGTGGGCAGTGATTTGTGCTTGGCTGGCTGTTTCAGATGTAAAGCCTGCTGAGTTTCTTCCTGGAACATCCCGACACAGTAAACAAGGGAAAGCAAAGCCAAGGCAAAGCTTTTCCTGTGCAGCCAGCTGGAGGGCCTGTGCTTTCTCACTTCTTCGTGCATTCTTACCCTTGACCCCAGTGTGCTATCCAGTTCCCTCTGTCAGGTTCTCCTGAAAGCTGTGATTTCCTCTCCTGACAGGCGGCAGGAAGATCAGAAAGCTGTTGGGCAACCTTTGCTCTGGAGAGAATTGGAGGGTTATTAACAAAGCATGCCTGATAGGCAGGGTTTAGGAAATAGTGATAACATCAGGAAGAGGGAGGAAAGCAAACAGTTCAGTAGCTTAGAGTGTTTGTCATTGTAAAATCAGTCCAGGCTAGCAGCTTTATAAGCTGTTCTTTCCCTTGCAGAGTCACTGTCACAGACTTGGCTGCATATGAAGTTGCACCATTTCCACCAGCAGCTGAGATGTGTTCAATACCTTAGATGGGACTGTTCTGCACCAGCTCAAAGGTTGCAGATGTTTTGGCTTGGTTTCAGCACCACAGAGGACAGTAAAATGACTGAATTTATTCTTAGGTGTGAGGGTGTGGAAAAGAGAAGTCTTCCTTTCCACTGCCTCATAACCACTGCAAGGAGGAGTGACCTATTTCACAAGGAAATCAAAGCCAGGAATGGAACCCAAGTCTCTAACACCCGCTAACCTGGCTTGGGAGAAGTCAGCTAGGACATTTAATTTGGAGCTATGAAATCCCATCCTCTGGGCAGTTTGCAGCTCAGCTTTTGATATAGGCTTTTTCTAATTATCACTGACAGGCAGATCAACGGTAAGATTATACATTTGGGTTCTTGTTTTTTCCCTTCCCTTCTTCATATCATGTGTCAGCTCTAGTTTCCAAATACATTTGCATGTCAAACCACTAAACTTCATCCATCATGAGCACATTTGTGCAAGTCCTAACAAAATAACCCTGCTGCCATGTCTCTCTGGGAAGGTGGAGACTCCAGTTATAATGCAACATGACAATGGAAGCACCATGAGACTGGGTAGTGAGATTATATCTTTTCCATTTGTGCAGTAACTGTTGTTTAGCACGGCTTGTCAGTCTGTCAGATAAAGGCACACAGCCATCTATAAAGAATTATTAATGAAGATTCAGACATTTTTCCTGCTGGAAATGGATCACTTCACTCTTCATCTCACTGACTTTTTACGTTAGAAAACTAAAAATAGCCCTGAGTTTATAAGGAAAGACCTTCAATATCTGGCAGGTTTTGCCTTTCCTGTAGTCCGTTCCCCAGAGAAAGGTTAAATACACAAACCCTTTTCCTAATGGTCTGAGCTGAGCATTTCAGAGCCATAAACATGAATACAAGGTACGCATCTTTGTTAGGCTCATTCAGTCCAGCAAGCCCTCTTATCATCCAAACAAAAAGCAAAGATCTAAAAATCCCTCCAGCCTCTCATAATTTACACTTTTGAGGAAAAGGGAGGTTAAGAAAAAAAAGTGCTAATGACACCAGCTTGGATGAATTTGGTGTTGCCAAATGCTGTACCACTTCCGCCACTTTTCCATGCCAATGCAGCTCAGTCTCTTTCGAAGCAGCCCTGCTGTCACAAAGCTGGGTTGTGCTGGAGCCACATTTTTCCTTTGTTTCAGGACATGTTAGGTGATACCAGGGGCATGAGAAGCGTGCTGGGGCTGAAGAGTGTTCCACAGGATCCACAGGCAGCTGTCTGTTGATGTTCCACATTATTGCTTTATGACTTAGAAAACTTACTTCTACACATGACCTTGACAGGGCTTGCCTTCTGGCTTTTGAAAATAAATGGCTGAAACCTGGAAGTATTATTGTGTGTTAAAGAGGGCTTTTTGCCTTGCTCTGCCCCACAACACAGAGGAACTATTTAGATCCCCAGAACTTCTGGATTTCAGACGGGAGAAATTATGTGTGATTGTTGGTACTATCTTCCCATTTTCCATATCTTCCAGGATGAGATACCCTTCTGTTGAGGATGAGCAGCCCTTTCTGACAGACATATATGCCAAAGGCACCAACATAGATATGCAGCAGGATGCCCCCTTCCTAAGAGACCAGTGAAGCTCCCTGTATACACAGGTACCTGTGCACACACACACATTTCAGAGACCACATGAGAAATGGGAGATTTACTTTTCACCATCACTGTGGGATGGGATAGAGTCCATGCCCAAATGCACAATCCTTAGATGTGCCTTTGCATGGCACGGGGCAAAGCTTTCAGTGCAACAATGGCCAACACTGAAAATCCAAGAGAAGGAAAGAAGATCTAATTCTTCTCTCTGCCAAAGAATCTGAATGTTGCTCTACACAATTTAACATAACTAACTGATCCTCTCAGATATACCACGGCTGTATTCTACCATTAGTGATTTCCAGACCCAATTCAAGTCAACAGAAAGCTCTACAGTGCAAAGCAAAACAAAACCACAAAAAGTTCAAGTGTAGTCACCAGAAAAAAATTTGCTAAGTACCAGCAGAAATGAGGAGTTAATGGGTCCCATATGTGGCAGCTAACCTGGGCTTTATAAAATTTTCCATGAGATTTCTGAAAAAATTTCTATAGCAGCAAATAAGGACAAAAATCCATTTTCTCGTTAAACTGGACAGCTAACATAAAGGCTGCATTTTTTTCCATAGTTGAGTCTATAAATACAGACTAACAAACCTGGACAGGATTCTCACTCTAAAAAAACCAGATGACAGCCTCTGGTATTCCTGAGCAGGAAGACACTGTAAGCTTTAATGAGCTTCTTCACAAGACAAGATCAGAAACAGTTCAGAAAATATTTACCTTTTACCTTACTCTACACCTTGTGGAAATGCAGTGTTTTAGTTATCTTAGATATTTTTGTATTCATACACTGCAGTTAGGTCACATGCCTTGCTTCTTGTACAGTGTACACACAACTCACATAATTTGATGAACTTTGTGATACCTTCAACAGATGTTCTAGTGTTGCCATAGCACTCACTGTGTTTAATGCTTACTGGGGTGGAAATGTATTGTCTTAGAGGGTACTAAACTTGAGGAGGCTAGGTTTGGTTTGTTTTCCCCCATACATTTTAAATGTGCTTGGAGCAGCAGGGATAAGAAATATTGTTTTCACGTGCTGACATGAATTCAGTGAGAAAGGTCAAACCACTGGAATTCTGTTTACCATTGCATAAGAGAAGGATCAGTAGGCTAGGTCTGAAAACTAAAACTAAAAGGCAACATGTTTCTCCCAATGATTGCCTGGAGTGCAGATGTTCTAGGGGATTTTAAATGTGTGATTTTAAGGGCTTAGGCTGGCAGAAGTAACATTTGGGGAATTTGAGCTCGAAGTCCTAACAAAGGATGTCTCTCAAGGCAAACTGGTAACAAAAACACTACAGGCTGAATTAGCATCTTTTTCTCTTGGTACCCATGCAGTTGCCATGCTGGCATTCAGAAGATTGTCTTTTGATCAATTCCAGGTTTTTAGCACATCCTCACATACAATTAGGAGGGCTCATTAAACCTCCCTCACATTCCTGCCGGGAAGCTCATCAGAAGAAGATTGTAGAAGTTAGCAATCACCCCTAAGAGCAGGAGAGGGTGTTGCCGTTCCTTTGAGACCACCTGCAGAACTTGCTTTAACATTTGGGGGGGGTCTTATCCTCTGTAGAGGTTAGGAGTTTAAACATAATCAATAGATTACTTGCCGCATTATCACATTCTGTTTCTCCTGACTCTGAGATTCTGGGTGGCTTCCTTTATTTCTGGCTGTAGCCTTCTGTGGGATCTCCAGGTGGGAAGTTCTCAAAAAGTGTGAAGTGTTTCTGCTGAAGAAAAATTGTCAGACGAAGAATGCAGCAAAGTGTGAGAGAAAACTGCAGGTGTTTATGTGGGAGATATTATTTTTTGAGTTACCCTATGTTACAATCTGAGCTTACCTTGGAGATTTAACTGTTTCTGTATTACTTTCCCAGAAATAGGTAATAAATATCTGAACAATTAAGAGAAACCTACAGCTCTGTCAGGGTGGAAAGAGAGAAAGAGAAGTTCTGTGCATAAGAGATGCCCTGATGACTGGCAATTTGGAGAATCCTGCTATGAAATCTTCAATAAAAAAAATCACAATAACAGTCAGGGAGGTCAGCATGAAATCATGTCAGTGGGTGATGTAGGAGGAAGATATGGGTGTAAGTTTTCCATATCTTGCTGTCCTGTGAGGGGTGCACCAAAGAGTACCTTTGTCATGCCTCCTGGCAAAGTTGTGTGGGCATGGGAAAGATAGCTCAGAAGCTGAGGCCAAGGAAAGCTGAATCTCACAATTAAGAAACTGCTTTATTTTGCCAGAATTAGCAGCCTGTTAATGCCTTTTGAATTTTCCTGGGACAGTAGGAGGGAGGTTGACTGTAGGAGGAGCAGGTTTCTGTGTGACAGGCAGAGGACTGAAGTGGTGTAGAGCAATCAGTGCTGTAGCTCTCTGGGAAGACCGTGAGATGAGACACTGAGAAGCAAACCCAGGCAGGGAGCAGGCCCAAAGTTAGACACGATGGGTGAAGTCTCACAGGATGCATCCCACCTCACTGCAAAATACAAAAAATGCAAATACTGCATGAGAAACTACATGGAGACACTGACTGCAGTGCCTGGGCAGGAGTCCCTGGTACTGCCAGCAGTGCAGGGACAATGAGCCACCACAGAGCAGTGAGCTTGAACCCTGAGCTCGTGTCTCCAGTTGAGCTTTGGGAATGCTTCTCCTGGTGCTTTTTTGGGTTGCTCAGTTTGGGGCAGGCTTTGGTCATCCGTCAAACACCCTTTGTAGAAATAGATGCTTTCTTCTGGTGTGCCTGAGATTATTTCCTTTCCTCATAAACATGGCTGCTCCTCAGGAACATGGAACCTCTCTGGGCATTTCTATTCCTTCCAGAACTGGCAGACAAGAGAGTTTGTTTCCCTTCTCTAATAAAACACTTGGCCAGCTTACCTTGGGCCTACTATTGCAATTAATCCAAGTTTCTTCTAACTGACCTATTTCTTAATTATTCAGTGACCTCAGCAGACCCTGTTTGTTCAGAGGGAGAAGAAAAGCTATGGGAAATTGGGGGTTTATTGGGTTTTTGTTTGCTTGTTTCAGGACTGGTTTGTTTGAGTTTATCTGTGGACATTAGCCAGGTCTTTGTCCAAGGCTGTCTATAAGTGAACAGGGCTTCACCAAGACTAAATAACTCCCATTGTTAGCCTTCTGTCACTATTCCTTGACACATAGGTCTAACTTGGAAACAGAGAGGCAGCGAAGAAAACAGATGTAGAAAATTAAATTTACTGGCTGACAAGGATACAGGAAGATCAGTGTACAAACGGAATGTTTCCTGGATGATCACAGCCAGTGGACAGAAAAACCTATTCACTATAAGTGGAAGAAGATGACAGTCTCCAGCATTTCTCTGTTCAGCCTTTGCCATATTTGTGGATCTGCCAAATCCTGTCAACCTCTTCATTTGCAGTGATTCTGGAAACTATTCTTTCTTTTTGAACCTAACTGCAAAATCTTTAAAAGTAGATCTTCAAACATGTCTGTCGTCTTGGTTCATCTTTGTGGGTCTTCTTTTGTGTCTGATCTTTTTAAAGATATTTTCCTGCTTCTGATCAGGTTTCTCCCTTTTTTGAGATCTTAATTGGTTCCTTCTATTGTCAAGTTCAGTGTTTTCATGCTCCCCTACTAACTGCACTCAGCTCCAGTGTGCCTCAGCCCATCTGACATAATGGCAAACATGGTGCATCAGTTCAGCAAGCTGACAGATACAACATCTTCTTTCCCAGCATAAAACTTCCTCTTTAGAAATGTATACATATTATAATTAAGTGCAAGGGAAAAGTAGATCTGCACAAACCCTGAGCAGTGCAGCAAGATATAGAAATGGCTGTCTTTGCCTGGCTGTGGGAGCAGAATCAGTGTTTCATAGGACTCTAAGTTTCATTAGTGGTCTGGAGAACAGGGGGAAAGCAGCCTGAACTGCACGTGGCCATATGTTGTGCTGTCCCACTGAATGTATTGTCTGTGCTTCCATGTAACTGACAACCTGTTTGGTGGTGCAGACAGAAATGAAACATGCTGGAGAAGAACAGGATCTGCACAGCTCTCTGCAGAGTGGCACTGGTGTCAGTCCCATGCTGGTGGACTGACAGTGAAATACCACAGAGACACCAGACAAGCTCCAGATGCAGAGAAGCCCAAGGCCAACACGGGAGGAGGTTGCAATTTAGGATGTGTGAAGAGTCAGTGATCTGCCCAGATAATGCAGATATTCTGTCTGACATCTGCAATGATGTAGCTGGGGAAAGATAAGGCTCTCAACAGGAGGAGAGACAATAATTGTTTTTAGTGAAACAGATCAGAGATCAGGCGCTCCCGTCTGAAATCTGCCATGCTGGAAACAGTAGCTTCCTGTCTTGATGCTGAATATTGGAATTGAAGATTGTAACGGTCCACAACATCCTCCTCCATTTATCTCTAAAGAGAAAGAATTAAATTTTCCATCCAGCTTAAGTTAATTTTGAACTTGGAAACACTGCTACTTCTTTCTTCTCTCTCTGATCATTTCCTTATAGATGAATGGAGGAGATGGAGTAAAGCAAACCAGAAGGAGCAGCAGAGGCTCTGCCAGCTGGGGACGTGTGGGAGAACACTGATTTAGGAGAACTTGCTGTTGATCCCCCAAGAGAGTTTGTAGCAATGTCTATAGTGCCCTGCTCTCTGGTGTAGACAAGGAAAAGAGAACTGAAGAAAGTGACTAGCAGGTCTCCTTTTCATCTCACACATCCTCGCTGCAGTTTTGTTTTCCCTTGAAGTGCTATTACTGAGCAGGGTGCTGTATAACACTCAGCTTGCTCTATAAAGCAAGAGAGCCAGGAGCTGTAAATGAAAAGTAGTTAGTCTGTTTTGGTTTCCCCCTGGCCAGAGGAAGCAAGCAGAGCTTTAGTCTGTTTTTACATCTGCTTCATGAGAGCGCTGCACAGATCCATGCCCGAGACAGGTTACCCCACCTCCCTCTAACACACGTGTACCAGCATAAATGCAAAACAAAGAATTGGGTTATTTTGTCCCTGTGAAGTGGGTTTATTCCTCCCCCTCGCCATTCCCCACAAGCCTCACGACCCTTTTGCCCCCCCTTTGCAAGCCCCTTACACTTGTACTCTGGAAAAACAGTAGTAGCTAACATTTGTGCCTTTGGCAATAAAACCACAGGCCTCGCAAACCCCAAATGGCAAAAAGACATTTCCATTCCAATCCCAGTTTTAAATTAAACTGTAATGAAAAATCAGCAGTGGCAGCTGGGACCAGAGACATTGATTGTCTCGAGGAACAAAAAAAAGGGGAAGGAGGAGGAGAGAGGGAGAGACTGCAAGGAAAGCTCAGCCTGGTAATAAAGCAGCTGGTAAACCTTGAAGTAAAAAGAAATTAGAAAAACAAATGTAGGCGAGAGGGAAGCAGGCGGGAGGGAGCGGCGGTGCTGTGCTGACCCCTGGAGGAGCGGCCCCAGCGCGGGGGCAGCCGCAGCGCTCCGGCCGCGGGGAGGGACACGCGGGGCGCGGGCAGCGCGCACGGCCGGGGCTGCTGCTCCGGGACCCTGGGCACGGCTCTCCGTGAGGGCTGCAAAGCCGGCCATCAAAACTCTCGGCTTTGTTTTCCGTGTGTCAGTTCTTCAAAAACTCGTCGTTTTCTTTGGCGAGCAGAAGCTTTATTTTGGCTCAGTGGGAGGTTAAAACAAGGAAGACAGACCAACTTTGCAAGGGATATGCAGTGTGGGATTTGTTTGAGGGTTTGATTTTTTTTTTCTTAAAAATGTATACAGCAATTCAGCCAAAGACCCGACTTTAATTTTCCTGGCATACCTTAAAGAGACAATCCCAAGAATATAATGCTCCATCTTGTCCTCATGGACAAAAATATAGCATCCATGAGTTGCAAAAGAATTTATAAGCCTTTGTTTTTCTTAGTTGCTATTCTGTTTTGTATTTCATCACCCCTGCATGAGACTGAAGGATGAAAAAATGAGAAACTTTCTGCTCTAAAGAATTTGCAGTGAGAGAAAGCAGGCCCTGGGAGAGGAAGTAGAAGTGCAGAGGAGCACAGGGATGCTCCAAAGGTCATGTAGCACATGAATAACATTTCTAAGGAAAGAACAGGGGTCTCTGGAGAATCTGTTTAGTGCCCCATGCACAGGACTACACAGCCTTTGCAGAGCCTCTGCCCCTCCTGGAGCCTGATGTAGATGTGATAGGGTGACACTGAAGGGTTTCTGGTACTCACATGCAGTGCAGGCCGGTGCTTTACTCTCTCAGACAGGCAAAAGTGTGCCTGTAAGTCAGGTGACAGCAAACAGCCACAGGGTCTCACCACGCACTGGTCTGTACTGTTTGCAGTCAGCACACACGACTGCAGAGGGTACACATCCATATTTATTCTGCCAGACCTTGATGTGAGTTGCAAGTTTTAGTCATGTTTCTTGCAGACTGCAGAAAGAAGTGCCGATTCAAAACAAATTTGTAGTTTTGTTGATCGTTAATTTTTAAAAGTATTTGGAAAAAAAATGAGCTACTAGCCAAGTGTTCTTTTATATTGTCTGTGAAATACATGGTCAGACTGGTACATGGAATTAAGATGCCAATCTGAGTTCCTCAAAAAGAGTTAGGCAGCTAAATCCTCTGGAAGTCACAGGGTAGGAAGCACCTGAAGAGCCTAAACTTCCAGACTCTTGTGAACATCACAAGAAGCCATAGGAAAAACTCTTACATATTTGGAAATTAGGCTAATTATATTTGCATCAAAATAAGAGCTTAGAGCTCACATTTTATTCAGAGAAACTGTTCCCCTGCTTAGGGGAGATAGAAGTCTGAGCCTATCTCTTCCTCAGTTACAGTAGACGATGATAACTGCTGTGGTGTCTACTTGTAGAACTTCAATCTATGCAGCAAACAAAAGTGTGTGGCTCTACATTTTTGTGATTGTTTGCAAAAAGCTGTTCAGGTAATTTGTTATAGGATAATAGAATTAGATACCCAGTTTCCACAGAACTGATTGTACTTCATTCCTTGGTGATCTTTTAGAGGAGGAAGAGGAAAAAAAATTACTGATGGAATTTCAGAATACCTCACTGCTGTATCCTATTCTCTGTTCTCCACCCTGAGATGCACACAAGCAAACCTCTCCTGTTGCACTCCTGCTCGTGTGTACAGTGAGTGTGGTGTGGGTGAGGGCAGTTCTGCTAAACAGTGCCTTGACCACCACATGTCCTTCTGTTTGGGTGGAATGCTTATAATGCAGGTGATTCATTCAGCTCTGGGGGAGCTTCTGGTGGTGCACATCATTTGGAAGTGCACACAAGAATTCAGAACCACTTGATCTCTGAGTGTGACCACTTGACCACTTGGTCTCTGGGCCTTTCAACACATTGGACAGGCTTTGCTCAAAATCTCTATTCCTAATGGTATTTTTAGTCATACTGTAAAACTAAGTGTCACCTCTGATTGCTTCTTTACTCATTGTATTAGCCTTAATGTTACTGCTGCTGGGCTTACACTTTTGGAGGGTGAAAGAGAGATATTCAGTGAAGGCTGCAGCTATATTTCACAGCTGGGTTTATCTGTGCTGTTTGTTTGCTTTTCATACAAGCCATGTTGGTATATTTGCATAACAATGCACTTTTGAAGGTGCTCTTGGATGGGACTGAGTCCTTTTTGTTTGTACAGTGGTTTGAGCCTTTCACAGTTGTGCATTGGCCAGAGGCCAAAATTCTGCTGCCTATTCTGTGCCAACAACTTCCACTGACTCCTAGACAATACAGAAGCCCTGGGAGCTGCCTATGGCTGTGTTTGTCTGGGGACAGAGCTTAAAACTCAATCAGTGAGTTGTTAATTCTGTACAAAGTTGTAAGCAAAGCAATCCCAGAAATCAAAATAAACTCTTGTGAAGACTTGAGACAGATACAATCTCTATTGTTGCTATTTTGGTGAACTTTTGCTTTTCAAACACAACAACTTGATTGTTGAGACCAAATCTGAGGCACCATAACTTCTTCCCTATAATTATTTTCTGTTGTGGAACTTCTGTAAAAAAAATAGTGTGAGATTTCTCTGTGAAAGGTCTACAGACCCTGAACCATTTCAAAGAGGTTTCCTGAGTAACTTAAATTACAGGAGGTCACATCTAACCTTGTGTTACTTAAAAGATCTAGTGGGCAAAGCTTTTTATGCTGTGGAAATGACTCTGGGCACATACAAACATTCCTGTATCTTTTGATCTGTGGTTAGGGCTCAGAAAAAAATGTGCAGCTATTAGCTAGAAAGACATAGAATAGGAATAAACTTGGATCTGTTTGTAGTTCTGTCAAAGCCAGTGGCAAATGTCCCATCAATTTTCCAGAGATCAGGTTCAAGCCTTGACAGGCACAGCAGAAAACGTTCATACAGGGGGGTGGGTGAGCAATATTTCCCTGAAAACAGAGTCCAGAACTGCGTTGCATGGATGTTCACCATCAGAAATAGGGTTGGGATCTCTTAGGGCTGCTGGCTTTCTGCTTCATGTCCAAACCAGAGACATCTCTCTTAAACATTCCCCCACACAGGAGAATCACAGACTTATAGCATGTACACTGAAAAAGGGACAATAATGGAAATGTATTCTGACCAACTGGAATTGATTTTATAGATATTTTATCTCGTCTTTGTATGAGTCAGCGTATCCTTACATAACGTGGAACAAACCCATTCATTTCCAAATCTGGCCCTGGAAGTTCTTGATTGAAGAGCTCAAAAGGAAAAGCTGTGTCTAAAGCTCACAGGCTGCTCCTGACCTCTCACCTGGGGTGACTGAAAGCAGCCCCAACCCCAAACTTTCTGTTGCCACTGCTGACAGCCAGTGCTTTCAGAAAATCAGAGAATCATAGAGTGATTAAGGTTGAAAGGCACCTCTGGAGATCACCTGGTCCAAACTCCCTCTCAAACAGGACCATCTAGAGCCAGTTGCCAACCAGGATGTGTCCAGACAGCTTGTGAGTATCTCTAAGGATGGAGAATCCATAAACTCCCTGGGCAACTTGTGCTAGTGCTCAGTCACCCTCACAGTAAAAAATGATCTCCTGATGTTCCAAGGGGACCTTCTGTGTTTCAGTTTGTGACCTGTCACTGGAAAAAGCCTGGCTCCAACGTCTTTGCACATCTTTCCTTCATTTACTTAAAATTATTGGTAAAATCCCTCTTCTCTTCCCCGAGCTGAATAGTCCCTGCTCTCTCAGCCTTTCCTCACAGGATTGATTCTCCAGTTCTTTAATCACCTTTGTGGCCATTGGATGGACTCTTCCAATATATCCATGTCTCTCTTGGACTGGGGAGCCCAGAACTGGACACACAACTCCAGGTGTGACCTCACCAGGGCTCACTAGAGGGGATGGATGATCTTGCATGATCTGCTGGCAGCTCTTTGCTTAATGCAGCTCTGGTTGCTGTTAACCTTCTTTGCTCCAAGGGCACTGCTGGCTCATGGTCAGCCTGGTGTCCACCAGGAGTCCCAAGCTCCTTTTCTGCTGAGCTGCTTTCTAGCTGGACAGTCCCCAGCATAAAGTCTGACTCCATAGGAAACCTGGTTTGTTGAAGCATTGTTCTTTGAAAGCCAAAGCCCCATTCTCCCCTACCCCCAAGTTTATTTGGACTGGGTTTTTTGGGTTTTTTTGCTGAAAACTGCCAAAGAATTCAGCTGAAATTTGCTAGAGACAGTTGTCTCTTGATTGGGGAGATAAATCAGATGTTATTTTAGAAGTTCAGAAATTAGCTCATATTCTTGCAAATCCATCAGATAACAGCTTGCTCGGTGCCATTCACACAGCTGTAGGGGAGAATATTAAAAACCTTTCAAATTCTATTTGTTAAACTTGCTAGACAACTTGTCAGAGGAAAAAAAACCACCTCTTCAGCAATTCCATTGCCTGAGCTCGTGTGAGATGCCATGGTAGCAAAAGAAACGTCTGCAGCTTTACTGGAGAAAGTGAAGTGTTAGAGTGATAGAGCAGGAATTGGGACTCCTGCCCCATTGTGCCACTGCCTTGGACAATTTCTGAGCAGCTCTTACCTGGCCAGGGCCAATGACACTGCTGCTTGAGCCATTCAAGTAGTCAAGATGACTGAAAAACTGATTTGCCCAGAGTTCATCTGATAGTGATGCATGTTAACAACATCTGGCTGTCTTGCATATGACAAGTGATTCTGGATGGTTAAACTGGTTTGAGATCTTTAGAGTAAAAAAGAATTTAATAATTACAAAGAGCTTATGTTTTGACTACCCTGCACTGGCAAGTTCTTTGTAAAATACAATTTTAATTGCTTTAAAAAAATATATATCTTCCCTCCACCTTGAAAATAAAAAAATGTTTAAAAGTCTCTAGCACTTTCTTCCTTATTCTTCAAGAATATTCAGCTCCATTTTTGAAGCTGGTCTAAGTGAACAACAGCAAAAAATGTTCATAGTTTTCTCAGCCAACTTTATAGAAACTCAAAATACAAATCTCAGCCTTTAAGACTCTTGATCTATTTCATAAGTCATTTCAAGTTCATATCAAACGCTAACTGACTCCCAGGGTTTCTTCTTTTTTTCCTTTTTCTTTTCCAAATCTGTATTTAAAATGCATCTATTTCATTCCCATTGGACTGGTGGTCATAATTTATCCATTTTCTTTATCTGAGAGGAATGGGAGGGAATAATTTGACAGAAACAGTAATCCATTTGAGAAAGCTGAAGGCTGTTTGATATTAATACGGGGAATGATTAATCAAAGAAAGAGAAGCCCTTCAGTAAAAAGCAAAAAATGAGGTCATTATCTGGGCAGCAGAGCCCAGGGAGCACTTAAGGATATGCACTGGGATCAAGAGTGAATAAGGAAACTGCAGGAGTTTTCAGTCCTTTAGAATTGAAATGTTCTTACTGGGTTAGATCAAAGATCACTCTTGCTATGTTCCTTGACACTGTCCAGTAGCAGATGTTTAGGAAAACAGGAAAGTTGAGAGTACTCCTTCCTTGCTATATAATTTTTGAAAAATTACTGGATTAAGGACCTTGTAAGCATATAAATCATTGCGTTTAAAAACCACCATAGCTATATCTGCCATGAAAATGTCCGGTCACTTCTCAAACCATCTCTACTTTTGGCCTCCAGCATTAATGATGGTAATGAACTGCCCAGTGCAACTGGGCATAGTGTGAAGGAGAAACTGTGATACAATGTCATCAGTGATGCTGTTATCCTGGCCTGACAAATGTCAGAGTCAGGAAGCACCTTGTGTTTCTTTAGGTCATTTCTCTAGTGTTTATTGAGGACTCAGAGTGTGTTTACTGGCCCACAAACCTGCTTCTACAAGCTTAGACAGTCCATGTGCTCCAGTCATTCGTGTGCCTGCGTGCTTCAGGCCTCATTTTTACTCTCTGTTGCTGCTTCCAATCAGTGTCTGAAATGGATTTGCTGAGGATGCTCAAATACAGGAATAGTATCCAGTGGTATACAGTACAGAAAGTGATGGTAAATGGAAGGATGGATGGTGAAAAGAGTGTGAACCAGAAAGCTGAAACCAGTTTTGAATGACCTGCTGAATGCCCTTGGCGCAGGTAGTCCTGAAAGAAATCTTGCTTTTAGTGCACAACTGACAGGATGATAGAGTGTGGGTTGTGAACTCCAAGCCCGAGCTCTTCACCAGAGGATCAGTAGGTCCCAGTCCAGTCAGTCTGGTGGTTCTTTCTCTCTCTGAGGGACTTCACCACTTGTGTGGTATGGCTTGGAGACCAGGCTGATTCCGTGTCCTGCTGAGCACTCCCAGAAATGAGAATGAGCCCTTACTCCAAAGACAGAAGAAGTACTCAGTCTTTTGTCTGGACTTAAACATCCACAAAGATTTGAATCCCGCGGCAGGGTCTGCCCAGGCACTGAAGTCTGTGAAACTGTGCAGATGTAGGAATTGAGCCTACACTTGGATCCAGCCTCAGGAACATGGACCCTTCTGGGTCAGAGACAAGTTGCAGATAAATGTGCGTTCACAGGCCCAGAGTTCATGTCTTAGCTGTGTTACACTTGCAGGGCAACAGCTGAATGCATCCAAGTCTCCTTGAAGCCCCCCTCCCTTTCTGCTGCATATTAAATGCAAAGCAGATTTAATCTGTAATAATTCTTGAGAGTCAAAACAACAAGTGCATTTGTTCCATCTATTTTTAGGTTTGCCGCTTGTTTAAATCTTGAGTTCTTGACACTGCTTAGATCTGTGATAAAGGCAGACAGCAAGAACTTTATCATGCTTTGATAGGGCTGGTTTTTGTCAGCGCACTCTCTCCTTTGTCATCAGCCTTAGAAGACAAAAAGCTGGTAACGATTCATTGGGAAATAACAGAAATTTGTTCCGCCAAAGGAAGAAAAAAAGAAACACAAAGACAATAAAAATGAAAAAGACCTTTGAAACTGTCTGTGACAGTCCCCTCATGATGAGGGGTACCAAACCCTGGATGTGACTCAGCCCTTTACAGAATCAGGCCAAAGAACAGCTTGTCTGCTTGGCACAAGAGTATAAACACCTGCCCAAATCCTGACAGAAAAGCACAAGGCCTCGAGGTGGTGGTCTACATCTCTCCCCTAAGCCTCAGATGTACACATCAGATTCTACCTGATGGGGAGGGAGATACCAGTGTCTTTTATTCACCTAAATTCCACTGCCCCTTCACTTCTGTGTGAGGACATGAGCCATCTTCTTCTTATCTTCCACAAAAGTCACTCACTCTTAGCTTCTGCCTTCTTGTAGAATGAAGGGCAATGAACCTTTCCGTAACCACTTCCTCTCTGTTCCCCCCAAAAGACTGAGGGGGAAAAGCATCCATCCTTGTCATGCCAGGTATATATTCTGGTACCATACAGTAAGATAAAGGCAGGCCTTGCATTGGGGTCACTCTGCTGTTTGCCATGAATCCCACAACCATTTGCCCTGGTTAAGGCCTGATGTTCTCCATGTAGCAAGTACTGGGCCAGCAGGATGTAGCTCACACAGACTAAACAGCACCTCCCAGGGATGATGGAGGAGAGCTGTGAAACCCCTGCTGGTACCTGATCTATGTGCATTGCTCCAGTGATTGAGCTCTTTGTGAGATTTAGAGAAAGAAATGACATTTTTTCCCAGCTCAAAGGGAAGATTCCTGAAGAGAAGGGTAAAGAAGTGGTTGCTATTTTTCTGCTTTTTTGTAGAGCCTTTTTTCCTATAGATCCCTTCCTGGGGGCACAGCAACTTTTTACCTGACAGAACCAATTTTTCTAGGTTGATGGAGTCATTCTGACTTCTCTTGAACTCCTCCTGTGGTCGATTGTCATTTTGGGCCTTCTATTGTGCAGGCAATAAGCCTGCATTTTTAAGTGTCTGGACTTTATTAGTAGGGAAAGAGATCTGTGCTTGGTTTAGATGTACTGAAGTAGAAGGTGTGTTTACAAATTCAGCCCCAAACGGACATTAAGGAGGGAAGAGCTTTGAGTTTTACAAATAATTTGGAGCCTGTTGAGGCTTTTGATATGCTAGAAAATAGCTGGTCTGGAGGCAATGCTTTTGCAGTGGAGAAGGGGTTTGCTTGTTCTTTCACCTCTATAGTCTGAACAACGTTGATATGATGTGAAAGTTTGGATTCATAGCTCTTCATCTCAAACAACTGCTCACAGCAACCACTCCTACAGCTCTGCAGTTGAATAGAACTTCTATAAAAAGATGGTTTATTTCCTTGATACAAAAGACACAGGGTGCTGGCATGTGCTCCACTCCTAGCCTTACTCATGCTTTATGGGTACATATGAATTTTTACATGGGCATATCATGATAGGACAAGGGATGAGAGTTTTAAACTAAAAAATGAGAGATTTAGATTAGATGTAATGAAGAAATTCTTTACTCAGAGTGTAGTGAGGCACTGGAACAGGCTGCCCAGAGAAGCTGTGGCTGCCCCATCCCTGGCAGTGTTTAAGGCCAGGTTGGGTGGGACCTTGAGCAACCAGATTTAGTGGGTGGCATTCCTGTCCCCTTGGCTGGGGAGTTGGCTCTAAATGATCTTTAAGGTCCCTTTAGCCCAAGACTTTCTATGATGGTTCCCTAATTTTATGACATGTGAAGGTCACTCAAAATCTGGATTTCACTTTTTTATCCCCAAAACTGTATATGAGAGACATGTTGTTAGCTCAGAGTCACACTTAGCTCCTACTATTGAGTTACTCAGCACAATTGTCTATTTCATCTTCTACATGCAAATACTTAATTTGTGCTTGCAATCACATCTCTTGTTTCTATGTAATTAGGTGCACACTTTTTAGAAACCCAGAATTTAAAAAATAGACAAAAACAGCTGTAGCTAACAACTGGGTGAACAAGTTATTCCATGTCTTCATTAAAAACAAAACAGGGGAGGGAAGTGATAAAGCACATTCTTGAAGGGGGGCTGTTAAGCTCAGTTCCTTAATATTTGATAATTATATTCAGGTGGCAGAGAAAAATACATTAAGACAAATACAGTGCTATGATTTGCACTGACTAAAAGTAGCATGTGCCAAGAATATGATGTATTGAAATTGCCTGTTATTGTTATAATACCATTGGCTAGGATAGCTGTGAAGGATTTGTTTTTGTCTCAGCCTTTAATTTCAATATGATTTTTAAAAATTCCCAGAGAGTGTTGCAGCTGCTAGGGTATTAACAGTCTTGAAATAGAAATGTGTTACTTAGCAAGATACAGCTGCAGAGAAAAAAATTCCCCAAACAACCCCAACATTTGGATTGATTAATCTACCAAGACTGTTATTCGTATTTTAAATTAATGTTGTTTAAACTGAAATCTGTTTGCCTTCCAGCCATTTTATTTAGTTATGTTTTTCCTAAAGAGGTAACAATTTCCAAGATCTGCATAAATAATGAATGCTGCCCAAGCAGCTCAGCAGCTCCTGCCACTTGTTAGCTCCTGCTTGTTTCAGTGTGAGAAACTGAGCCACTGAGATTACTCTCTTGAGACTTTCCATGCACAATGATGTAAATAACTATTCCTCTTTATTTTGCCCTTTCTGTAATGTTTCCACCATCTTTGGCCTTTCCTAGGTACAGGGGATTTCATACCATCATTATTAGAGGTTGGAAAAACAGAGTATTTGCACATGTCCGGGTATAGAAGACCTAAGGGAGCTATAGGAGAAGTTCAGCAGTTACCAGATTGATTATCACCCACTCCAGCTCTGCTGTTCAAGAGCATATTTCTGCTCCCTTTGCTTCCAGTGCCATAAAACCATTGCTATCTCATGAATTTTCTAGAGTCCTTCACTCCGAAGGTCTTGCATTACAAAAGCCTGTCTGTGGCTCAGTGCCTCTTCCTGCACCTTAGATAAACAAGGGAACCTCTCTAACAACTGCTATCCGAAGAAGGGCTCTCAGAAAGGGGCAGACAATTATTCTTCTCAAGATTTGCTGAGAGCCACATGAGACACCTGTGGTGACTTGAGAGACGAGGTGAGAGAGCTCCTTTTCCTGCCAGGCAGGGTGAGGCATGGTACTGGTCCCTGCTCAGCTGCTGGCCAGGCTCCGAGTAAAGCACTCTCTGCTGGCCCTGTGCTCTGCACTGATTTCTCCAGGGGCCAACAGAGAGCTCCCTGCATGGCAGAGGTTGCCTCTTTTCCTGCCCTTCCTCTAGAGATGCCAGTGAGAACAAATGACTCTGAGCAGACCTAAAGGTGCCTGGCTCAGGTACCATCCCCACCCCACAGCAGCCCTGAACCTTCCTCAACTCCACCCCGGAGCTGGCCCTTCACACATGGGGTATGGGGAGTATCCTGCAGAGGAAAACTCAGTTTGAATATTGTCCGTGGCTGTAACCCCACACAGCCTTTCACATATAGTACTGGTGAGATGTGGTTAGGAAAGGAAACAAAAGAGAAAGCATCAAACTGGGAAGAATTTTCCTGCCGACACGTCCTGTGAGGACTCGTTCCATAGTGCCTCCATCCGCAGGAAGATGAGAGAAGCATGACTCCTGAAAAAAACTGTGCTGCCACAGGGGTGTTCCTGGAAGCACAGCATGAGAACAGGCAGTCCCAAAACAACAATGTTTCAGACCTCCTGACATGCCCTGATATCCAGGGGATTTCCTCCTGCAGGCCGTAATATTCATGGATTTTGGAGAACTGTTATCCGTCTAGTCCTGTGAGACTACCTAATTTATAGAAAATTGAGAAAACAGGAAATCTTTGGCATTTCCCAGCCCTCTCACATTTTTTGTGCTGATACTATAATTCCATTTTCATGATCCAGAGAGAAATACATCTTTTGGTCAACTGATTATCATGTAGCATTTAATACTACTCATGTCATTGACTCCTACAGTCATGCATTATACAGGCAAGCGTGCTTTACCTCCAGTATAACACTTACAGAAACCCAGCTGTATTAATATTTTATTCCTTATTTAAAAAGAACTGCCCAAGGTTATCTTATCCTGTCAGACCATACTTCCCCCCTCTCTAAATAATTTCTTTGCCCTCATATTGTTTCAACTTTTTATGTAGCAGCTCTACATTTCTCTCCCAGCTAATTTATTCCTTGAAGTGCCTCATCAGTTCTTTTAGTTTGACTGTTCTTTGTTGATGACATTCATACACCCCAGCTCAAATAGGCTAGAGCAGCTTTTTCTTCTCTCAGAAGTTGCCTGCAGTACTTTAATAAGTCCTATAATCTCCTTTTTTTTTTTTTTAGGAATGTAGATTCAGTTTACCTAACCTTTCTAAATACTGCTGTGTCTGAGTCATATCTGTTGCCCTCTGGTACTTTTCTATAATATCCTCCTTTTATAAGGTGCCCAGAAAGGCACACAGCATCTCAGCTGTGACCTCACATGTACTTAACCAATGCCATAATAATTTCCTGTGACTTATAATTGATACTGCAATATTAATGTTTCCCAGGATTTTGCAGAGCAGTGAGGTTACATTCCTTTTTCTTGAGGCTTCCCCCAAATGCACTCTTCCAAGCTGGCCCACAGTCTTCTGCTGTTAACCATATAATTCCACTGTCTCCTTATGCAAGTCTAGACAAAATGCTGGGAACTGTGCTTCTCTTTACCCTTTCTGTACTGCTGGTAGGCATCCCTCTTTTAAAAGTACAGTTGTCAGTTTCTACATATTCTTCATGGTGAAGGGTTTATGTTCCAACAGTCTTTTCCATTCAGCCCTGTTGCCCATGGGTTTGAATGCCTCCAGACTCCAGAGATGCCTGTGTTGTGTTAGCACAGAATTAAGTATTTACTGTTCTCTCGACAGGAGATGATCTGAGTTTCCTTCTTTTGACTCTTGTGTTGGATCTGACTGGTGGAGAATAACTGCAGAGTAGCTCTAACAGTAAGGAAAGGAATAACTCTGGGGAAAGAATGAGAAATTACTGAGTTTCTGTAGTTGTAGAAACTGAATACAAAGTAAACCCATGCTTGATGCCTTCTGTAAAGTGCAAGGAATTCTTGACCACTCACCACCCAGCAAACTGCATACTTCAAAGGATAAAATCTGGCTCTTTGTGCTAGAAAATATATTAGATTTTCTTCAAGTGACTCTTGGCTTTTTCAAGTCTGAGAGAATGATTCTATAAAGATAAAGAGTAGAATTTATGGCCTATTACTATTCACCCTCACAGGTATTAAACCAGGTATCTCTAGCCTCAGCATCCTTGAAGGCAAATTTCAACATGGATAAAGGGAATCCCTTTTAGTTTTACCAAGTAATTGTGCACATTTATCTAGACACTCCAGACTGCAGACTCCAAGTGCTATTAACCTACAAGGCAGCCACTTGTGTGGATACATAATGTGCTTTTCTGGCTTTCCTGCTTGAACAATAAGTACACAACTATGCACTCGTGCACATGGCCTCCTTTAATTCATATAATTACATCCCTCGAGTAGACATTAAAGCAGGTGTGTTTGTTGTTTTGTAAAAAACAGCCTGGCTGGCTGGCTGGCTGAAGAGCTACCGACTGAGGTTTTGTTCTTACTCAGTGCACATGACAGCACTGCAACCAGGTCACAGGTCCACAGCACATACATAGGTGAAAATATGATTTGTTCAGAGTATGATTGCAGCTCCCAGTCTATAATCACTTCATCCTCAAGTGTACTTGTTACATAATTATCAGGAAGCCTGCAGTGACAGGGCAAAAAAGGACACTTAAGAGGTGGAAAAATGACCTGTGATCTATTCAGACAAAGGAGTGCTTGCTAATTAATTTCACTGGAACTCTGTGCTACTCTAAGACTTTGAAGACTACTCCAAACCTAGCAGTAGCTAAGCAGGATTTCAGTGAGTGGTGTTTCATAGCATTGCAGGGTGGCTGAGGTTGGCAGGCATCTCTGGAGGTCGTGTTGTCCACCCCCTCTTCCCAAATAGATGGCTCAAGACTCATTGCACTCCTAGTGAAAATGTCATTTCTTTGTTTAAATTGAATTTCCTGTGTTTAATTTGTGCCCCTTGTTTTTTGTGCAGCCACTGGACACCACTGAGAAATCTCTGTTTCTGTCTTCTTTAATCCCACCATCAGATATTTATACCTAGAAGATCCCTCTGAGCTTTTCCTTCTTCAGGCTAAATTATCCTAGCTCTCTCAGCCTCTCCTTGCACAATAGATTCCCTGATCCCTTTATTATTCTTGTGTCCCCATCTCCAGATAGAAGAGTTCTGGTAGCAGCATCCATATGCTTTGCTGGAGCCTTCTCAGAGGAGGTGGGGTGAGCTCCTTCTGCTTCACACACAGGAATGCTAAACTAGGTCCTCCTAGGTTCCCTCAGTAGAAAGGAACAAACTGCACTTCCTTTGTGTGTGTGAATTTGTGAACTATTTTTTGGATTTACATAACCAGTTTGATTTTGTGAACCTTCTGTAAGCTGTAGCTATGCTTTATTCAGGGATGACTCATGTTAAAAACATGCCCAGTTTTCTAGCTATATTTCTGGGAGCTGAAGACCATCCATCAAAACCTTGGCTGCCTCAGCTGCATGCCCTTTCCCTAGACTGAGTCCTTGGCTAGCATGGATGGACATAGCTGCACTGACATGACTGAGTGCTCAAGGAGCAGGGCTGTTTTATTTTCTCCCTAACCTCTCACTTTATTCCCTGCTTCTCTTGTGCAAGAGATGTTGGTTGCTTTCTGACTGCAGCATATCACTCTCCCTTTCCTTCACCCCTTTGTAGGGTTTTCAGCCAGATCCTTAACTATCATAATAGTTCATTGCTCCACGGAGTTTAGTTTGGCTTTACTTGCCAGAGTTGGGCCAGTTCTTAACAGTGGATTATTTAGCCCCATTTTTAACCTCTTGTTACATCATCTCCCTTGTTCTTCTTAGATATTCAAGTTCTGTTGTTCTTGCTTCAAAAGAAGCATTGTCCTTTCTCCCAGCAATTTCTTTGTGAATAATAGAACAGAAATGCTCATTGATAATGCAGACATCTTACTGGAGCTGCCTGACTTATCCCCATCTGGCCAACAGGCAGACCTGGTTCAGAGTGAGTTTCCTAGTGCCTCAAGACACTCACGAGACAACATGTTTCATGCAATTTTTTTTTTAATTTCCTCTGTAACTACCTGTCTCCAGCTCTTTAAAACTAGATTTTTTTTCTCATTAATTAAGTTCTGTGGCCTTTATGAGAAAATTAAAGGAATATTATCTTTTAAAACCAAATTGGTCTTTTAAAGGTTTAATAAGTAAAAGTATGACTGGAAAATTAAACATAATATTTCATCTTTGTCTGCTGTGCTCATTAAATATTTAATTAAATTCTAGGCTGACATAAGTTGATGGCTGAGAGGAGTGGGTTTTGTATTGCCCTTGTATCCATAGAAATCTTTTTTTTGAAGGACTAAGGATTTTGTCAGGAGAGCAAGCCTTTAAAGCCCAACTGTATGACACCGGTGCTGTGGAAACAGTGTATTGTAACTTGTGAATTCAGTCCTTCTTAACTAAACCTTGTATTCACCTTACCCTCTCCCGGCCCTGCCTAAAGAAGTTAGGGGAAGGGGCTGACTGTAGCACATCCACTTGTGCACTCCTCTGATCTCTAGTGTCCTCCAGGCCTGGCTGATCCAATGCACAACTCTACTGCTCTCCACTAGCTCGGAAGGCCGAGTGGGATTTTCTTTTGCTCAGCCTTATGGGGCCAGAACTTAGTGAATTCAGGTAATTCATCATCTTTCTCATTTCTTTATTCTAGAGCCCTACCTGCTGCTGGGGTCAGTCTGATCCACTCCAGATCTGTTAGGTTTTATCTTCTTCCTCTTCTGATGCCAGGAAAATAGAGACTCACCACAGTGCTGCCTGCTCTGGCCAGAGCTCCTCACTGCTTGGAGGCTGGGAGCAAGCAGCAGATATTTAGTTTGTGGTCTCAAGAATGTCAGATTAATATGAAGCAGATCTTTGTGATGTACAAAGATATACTGTGAATACAGTGCCACAGCCAATACCTTTTCCATTCCAACATGCCCACCCTTTGTTCATGTCCAAAATGTATAAATATGAAATACAGACTGTAATTAACCATTTGCTAAGCACCCTACACACAAATTCATAATCAGGTCAGTCCCCACCAGAAAGGAATCCACATTAGATAGGAATCCTCTTATCCTGGAAAGCTAATATTCTTTTGAAGTGTATTCCTCATTGATTTAGACCTATTTTTTCTGGTGCTGACCTTATTCTTCAATGTAAACAGTTATTCCCCATGAGGCTAGGCCTGTAATAATGTCTTGGTATGCAGCAATCTGCTCCATAATCTTCTCCAGACCTCTTCCAGTCTGAAACTCTACCTTGGATAGGTTTGGCCAATATTCCAAGCAAAGTTCCAGTACTTGTCTGCTGACATCAATGCTTCCTTATTTTCTCTGGAAACTTTTCACCCAGAACTTCATATTTCTTGCCATGTTACATATTAGGAGCCATATTACATTGCTGGTGGTGATCACATACAGTAGTGATTATATACAATATACCCAGGCTTTTCTCCTTAGTAATTTCCAGCTAATGAGCCAAAGCTTGCAGAAAAGATTCAGTTACTGGTCCTTAAGTGCGTGACTTCACTTGCGTAACTATATTTCATTTTTGGTTTCTGAGTTCTTCCCACTTAAGATGGTGATAGTCTTTTCTTTTTACTGACAATGCCTTCTGACTTTGTGCATCTGTTAATCACTTCTGCATACACTGACTCTTCATGCCAAGGTCATCAAAACACAGAAGACACAGAATGAGATTGACTTCAATCGCAGCTGTTGAGGGCTGACCCTAAGAAACCTCCTAACAGAAATATCTTCTGCACAGAGGGCCAATTGCCTCATTCTCTTTTAGAAGCTGTCACAAGTTCTCTTACAATTTTAAAGCTGTACAATTTCTCCACTTAAACCCATATTTTTCTATATTGTATCATATTAAATGAATTGTTAAATCCAAATTAGTTAAAAAGCAGATAATTGCCTTGAAAAGTAAAACTTCTTGTAACTTCATATCAATTGTTTTTAATTGTAAAATAAGTTCTTTAACCTTGCATAACATAAGGACCAGGTTAGCCAACTACTCTGCTTGAAAAATGAAAAGTACTTAGAGTGTGTAGTTGGTTTGCTATGCATTCATATTACATATCATTTACTATCTAGATGCAATGTCAGCACTTAACAAGTAAGAATTAATTCTGTGTGCTAGAGTTAGGACTGAGAGAAAGTAACAGAAACAGGCAGAATAAGCTGGTATTAAATGCTAAATCATATGGCAGCATATCACCTTTCACCTCTGGGAAGCTGACTTTAATAGAAATCTATTGAAGGAGTAAAATTATGCTTTCAGCTCCTCTGCAGTTCTGCATACCCCAGGCATTTGGGAGTGTGTTGGTGGGGGACACATGCCAGAGCAAACAGGTAAAGCTCTTGCACGTGCAGCAGCTTGCACAGGGCTCCTCTCTGTGAGGCCTCTGGTATCAGGGCCTATCCGACCTCATTGTGCTCACAGAAAACAGGAGCTCCTGCAAGGAAGGAACTGTGCAATCTCACTCACTCACCGTGGTTAGTCTTGCATAGCTGTTAGGAAAATTCACAAACAGCAGTAATGCTGGTGTTTACTCCTCGTACATCACTCTTGCTGTTTCATTCCCACCCCATCTCCCACCATCCTTTGTTGCACAGGGGTTCTGCACCGGACTGGTCCTGAGAAACAGCTGATCTCTTCCACTGGGCCCTTTCACAGCCAGCCTGGATGCCCTTGCTTCTCTCAGTCTCCCTTGCTGTCCATGGGCTATTATTTGACCACTGCTGGTTTGGCCTGTCAGTTCTCCTTGCAGGCAAGTTGTCTGCCCAGTCATTTAATGTCCTCTTTTTTCTGGATTACATTGTTATCCTGAGTATGTTGCCTGACTTGCATGAAGTTCTGTCCCCCTTTCTGCCTTAGTTATTCAAAGTATCAATCTCTCCACAACCACCTTTACTGCTATTAACCTTCTTCCTGTCTTCCAAATCAAAACCCATTTCTCACTTCCATATGTCGACACTAGCAACAAGCATCGATTAAATGTCTTTCATTTTTAAAGCACACAGCCTTGCTACCCTTGCTTATATCTTAATGCTTCCCATATGCTTCTCATCAGACTCTAAATTCCTCTGTTTGCTTCCTCTGAGAAGTCATTCTTCATTATAATAAGTTGCCCCAAGTAAATTTATTCATCATCTTTTTCTATGACAGCCACGTTCTTTCACGACGGGAAATTAAACACTGTACCATATGGCCAGAGCAGCAAACTTTAGTACTCACTTGCTCAATTGTTTTAACACTTTGCCGCCTTCGTACAACAGTCTGTTTGCCACTAGTGTGTCAGCCTTCCGCCTGACATATGCATTAGACACATTAATAGGAAGGAGGAAATTAAGTGAAGTTGACAATGTGAAGAAAGAACAGTGTGATCCCATTAAGTTCCAAAAATTCACTATTTCTTCTATTTTTCACTGGGTTGGGGAAAAAAAGCCCCTTAAACTAATTCCTCAGAACTTGCTATATCATTAGCCTGCTGTGCCGCCATATGACACCTTTCAAAACCAGAACAATGTGAGAATTCAGAAGTCTGGGACAGCATATACATAGCTCTGCTGTGCATCCGTTCTGTGAGCCTTGTACCATCATTAGCTTTACTTTGCAAGCTGCAGTTGTTCCTCAAGCTGCACAAAGTCCTGTTAATTAATGGCACACCGTGCACTACTGCTAGAAGCTTATTTTTCTCTGTGTTTATCTCACGAATTTGGATCTCATGAAAGAAGCTTTTTAATAAATGTAGAAAATTGCATCTAATAATATAGGAGGCATACAGATTTCCTTCCCTGGAGTCCTGGAGTCTTTTCTAATGTTGGCTTCTTCAATATCTTTCTTATATATTTGTAGATCTCTTCTCAGGAGATAAAGAAAAAATTTTAAAATTGGGGTTGAAGGCAGTTAACTGCCATATATGTGTTATTTCCTTTCATGAGAATATCATTATTTTGCTTTGGTCATTATCTGCCTATGAACCAAATCTTAGGATAGAAGGTGACACCCCTGCCCCTACAGGAAGGAGAATTATAACTGTTTATGCTAGGGCTGAATTTGGCCCTTCTCTTCAAATTTCCTCTTGTTCATTTATTGAATTTCTATTTTGGTAAGGCAACTAGGAAAAAATTAATACATTCAGCTACACTGAGTTTCTATTCCTGTTTGTGATTTACAGCTGGGAGTCATGAGAGAGCCAAGCAGCCCCCAGCTGATGGCTGTTGAGTTCCTTGGATGTGGCTCTTGCTCCCTCACACCAGAGGGGCTGGGACTCTCTGCTGGCTGAGGCTCTGCAGGTGGGTTTCCTGTGAGTTCCTCAGCAGAGCCCAGGCTGCTGGATGGAGCCACTGGGTGAGTCTGCAGAGCTTTCCATTTCCCTGTGCCTATTGCTCGAGCTCCCAGCTCTTTGATTTGTCTCATGACAGAGGATGTACATTTGCTCTACTGCTTACAGCCTGGTGACCTCAGCAGTTGTGTGTGGAGCAGTTAGGGATTGTCTCAGCCAGGCAGCCACACCACTGGGCACAGACACACATGGGCAGATTATGAAGTCAGTGTGGCATGTGACTCCTGTGGGCCGGGGTTATTTGTACTCTGTCAAATATCTAGCAGACATTTTTTTTTAAAAAATGTTGTTCTGAAATTATAAAGTTTTGAAAAGATCAAACCTTTACAAAATTTTATTGATTTTTTACTCTGCTGAACAGAAAAAAAATCGTTTTACCAGCATTATTTATGCATCAGATAATACATAGTTTTGCATTTTATCAGTTCAGTGTTATCCTGTGGGAACTGAACTTGACTACATTATTATTCCTGCTGTTGTAAGTTAAGTATTGACAATGTTCTCAGCAGTTTATTTGAGAGAAAAAAGGTATAATAATACAGCAAAAAAGTGTTTTGCATTCAGCATGGGGCTGCAGAAGTCACCGTGAATAAACTGTGATCTTAAGTTAAAATTGATGCTAATCTCTGAAAGCTCAAGATTGGTTTTAAAGTCATTGCTATAGGGGGAAGGATTATCTGGTACTCCTGGACTTCCAGGCAGGTGTGGGAAGCTGCTTCAATTGGCAGAAGTCCATAGGGTCCATTTGGGCACTGTTGTGTAAAATCACCTGGTTTTGCCAAGATTGCTGCAGGTTTAGAGCTCAGCTCATCTAATACAAAATAACAATATCCAAGTATCTCCATTACATTTCCTTTTTCTGGATCCAGTATTCACCACTAGTGACAACCAATAAAATGAATACCTGAAGTGAAATTAATAATAAGCAATAAAAGGAAGCATTTCAAAAGTACTTCCTGTACTTCAGGTAGTGATGATTTAATTCAGTGCAAGATTTCCTTTACACTGTTTTTTGTATTATCTCTAGTTCAGAGTTTCTGCATTATACATGAAGATGGATTTGGGAGCGCAAAGAATCACAGAGTTGGAAGCGAGGTCATCCATTGTGTCTTTTAGCCCAAAGAAAGGAAGGAAGTATTATACTTCTGCCATTTTGACCCCCAGTAATGGGGACTGTACAATCTCCCTACTCAAGCTATTCCAGTGCTTTATGCCCATGGAGAGAGCTCTTCCCAGTATCTTATGTAGGTCTGCCATGCAGCAATTTTCAGTTTATTACTTCTCATTATATCCACCATGAGAAAACAGGTTATCCCTTTCATTGTGAACCAGACTTTTATGTATTGGAAGACTGTTATCACATCCTCTCCAAGTCCCTTTTAGAATAAGCAATCCAAATTTATGTCACCTTTCCCTGTAAATCATATGTTTCTAGACATCTAATCATTCTTGATTCTTTCCTTTGGGCTCTCTTTAGCTGGTCCATATCTTTCTAAAAGCCTTTTCCTGCCATTCCTGAAAGACTTGCTGACACCTTCACTTGAAGCAGAGAAAAATATTTTCCTTTAAGTACTCTCCATGGATAAGTGAAAAGGCTGCTAAAAGGGCTCACATAGCTGTTCTCAGATTTAAAGTATAACCCTCTTTGAATAGCACTGGTCCAGTGAAAAAAGGAAATTATGCAGCTCTGAAGTGTATTCATTCACCTGCAAAATGAGCTGCCATTATGACCAGATAAAGACATTTCTGAGTGAGTCAACATGAATACACATCCACATGAAATTAAATGAGTCCATTGCATGTGTGCCACTGAATAGTCAAATAGAAGAGGCTAAGTGAATCAGGGAGTTAATGCATTCACTGCTGGTAGAGCAGCTCTGAATAGCATTGCTTTGCCAGCCATTGTGCAAATGCACAGTACATGGCAAACACTGAAGACCAAAACAGCCTCAAGAGCAAGTAGTGATAGGAGAATTTCACAAACAAAGGAGCTGAGACTTGGGAAAGGAACTGAATTGCCCGGGACTGTTGTGGCAAAGAAATTTCCTGAGTTACCCTCTTGCCATGTCCATGGGGCATTTTCCATGGCCATGAACGAATCCCTGCCATATCCTTGGAGTTTGCATGGTGCTATCTTCATGACCTTGAAGGAACCCAAGGCAGATTTTCTCCCACAGAATCTAATGAGTACACAGGAGTCAGATTTGGCATGAAGGAGAGCAAAAAAATACTGCACGATACCTATGTGTACAATCTTCTTTTAATTGTCTCTGGCTTTAGAGATACTGAGTTGTCAAAGGGAAGGCTGTGACATTATATGCAAAGATGAGATCATCTTCTCTTCTGAACTCTTAGTCTACACCTGTGCCAGCAATTTGGCATGAGATCCAATTTCCCTTGATTCAAATGCATCAGCAGGCTTCCCCCTGGCTGTCATAAAACTCTAGGAGAGAGGGAGTGCAAGTCAGAGGTTTTTGTATTTTGAATATTATGAATTTTCTGCTAGCAGAGATTTGAATGGCTCTTTCTAGGACTGTCAGCTGGTTTATGAGGAGCTTCTTCATTCCAGTGGGTCTATTTTGGCCCCTTTTTCCTCTTCTTCTTTTCCATTCAAGAATCAACAATTTAAACATTGCAGATATTAAGGATGTTCTACCTCCAGTGTCTCAGAGTTACTTGCAGCAATCTGTTTGGAGGCAGCCTTGCCCTCAGAAAGAGGAAGAGCTGAGCAGCCACAAATACATCAGGTCAGCTTCCTTGTGTGTTCTCAAAGCTTGTAACTTGTGGCACAGGCTGCCAAAGGTCTCCAGGAGACACCCAATTGGTCTAGCACTGTGCTAACTCCTCAGAGGGAAAAGGAAGCCAGATCACCATAGAGCCCACTAGGGACTCAAAGTTTGCTCTCCTCCCACGAGATCCTCAGGGATATAAGCTTCTCTTCAGTTTTCTTTTCTGAATACTGTTTTCTTACTGGGGGCCCTTCTTCACAAAAAAGAATGTATGACTGAATTGTAGGCAGAGATTGAGATGAAAGAACAGCCACCCTTGGCTGCTAAATTGAAGCTGCAAAGCTCAAAATCACCTAGCAGGAGCCCACTATCTCCCTTGTTCCCCTCATCCCCCAGCCCTCACTCCTCCACAGATCCCAAAGTTTGCACAGCAAAACTAAACTCCTTGGTCTTAGCAGTTGCAGTTTGAGAGAGGGACACATATTTTTGCAAGCTTTTCCAGGCTTGTGGTTTGCACTGTATTCCCTCTGAGCATAATTAACATAGGGAGGAAATGAATCTTGCAAAGTAAGTCTTAGTGTGCTCCAATGCTATCCAGTTCAGTTAGCATTGCTCATGTTTTCAGAGGGTTGGGTAGCAGGAAAGATGGCATTTAAATGTGCTGTATTTCCTGGTCACTTCATCCAAACTAAGCACTGCTATAGAAGAAAAACCAACAAAACCTGAGAAAACAGAAAATGCCCATTGTAATCTGATTCCATATTACACTCTTGTTCCTCCAGTAAAGAACCTTTTCTCTTTTCTTTTTCCTTCATTTTTTTTTTCCTCTCTAATGCCATATGTACAGCTTGAGGTTATACTGGAATGTATAAATCTCATGTGAGCCACAAAGCATTAAGCCACCATTACCCTTTTAATTTAATTATCTCAGTTCCTACCCTAAAACATTTAAAACTAATTGAACACCCGAGGTTTTCCTGTGAAGTTTATTTCCTAAACATTATTGAAGTACTGCTGATAAAGCCAAGAGGTACAAAGTCAGCACTTCCTAAAACAGCCTGATTTATTAAAGTAGAAATGGGAGGTTATTTATAAATAGGATCCAAATGCCAAATAGTTCTTATCATTTTATGTTTCATGCCATGTATCCTAGTTGATTTCCAAGAACAACCACTTAACTTCCATGAAGTCGGGCCAGTTTTCCTTCCCCTTATAATATCACTTTAAGATGCTTGCCAGTTTGTTCTTTTTAACTATTAATTTACATTGTCTCTTGGCATTTTCTTTGTCTTTATTTGAACTGTTTGGCTTTCCTTGTTCTTGATGTCACAGGCCGTATCTAATACTTCATTCATGCTGCTAATGGTTCCCAAATGTTACTGTGTTACAAAAGGCTGTATTTTCCAGTAGAAATGTATTTTATAGTCTTGGTGAAGCTCATAGCATAAACGACTCATGTAGCACAGAATGATCATTATATTTCTTCCCAACATGTGAAACCAGTAAAATAGTTTCACACGCATACAGGCTGCTTTGTCATTAAAGTTTGTTCTGCCTCTACGTTTCCCTCTATCACGTGAAGTTGGATCCAGCTGCAGGATTTGGACTAGAACTTAAGTTTGGTGTTTTCTTTTGGCAGACAATAAAGGCACAAGATGTTGGGGCTTTCTTCCAGAATAAGGAATGGCATTCATGCTTCCAGCATTAAACATTTGCTTTTCTATAAAGAAAAATACAGAAGAGGAGAGATGGAAAGAACAGAGGTTTCCAGCTTTTGTGTGTTTTGTACAGGTAGTTGCAACCTTAAACATAATGGCAGCTATCAACTCAACAATGAATGAGGTTATTTTACTACTGAAAATCTGATAATTAATCTGGCAAACAACAAACCCTCACCCCCAATTTCAAATTCAATTCGGTGAGCTTGTATCTGAAACTAAATTCAGACCTTTATCTGACAAAGAGCTAGATGTGTTGTTTTCTCAATATGACCAATTGAAGTAGGGATACAAAAGACAGAAGTCTTAAAATTTCTTCCTGCTAGGTTACCTTTCCAAGTAGTTCTATTGAAGTCAATAAATCTTAAGTTCAAGATCAGCAGTCAAGATCTTGTGTCTTTGGGCTAGCCAAGACAATGGTATTTGGTAGCTGTTTTACTTGTAATATCAGATATCAAGTGAAGAAAACCAAACTAAATCAGGCAACCAGTAAAAAAATGGGTCTTTCCCTTTTTTAAAATAAATTGCCAGCAGTTACCATAGTAACTGTAACAGTAGAGCATTTTGAGTGTCTTTATTATGAACAGCAGTGTAAAATATTCCCTTTTCTTGGGACAACTAAGGAATGTTCATCCAATACAATGGATTAGCTAATTGTTGTTTCTGTATCAATTCATCTCCAAGACAGAAGTTCAGCAGGTGGCTCAGCACCTCTCCAGTGGTCAGCTAAAATCAAAGCCAAAGCATGATTTGTTGTCCCAGTTAGCTGGACTGCTCAAACAGAGAATGACATAGCAGACCTGGAGGTTGGCTTGGTTAGTCACCTCCAAGAGAGACTTCTGCTAGCGAGATATGAAATGTAGGAACTATGTGCAGGAAGGTGGAGCGTGTCCCATTTCTTGGATCTCTCCAGCTGAAGCCATTTGCCCAAATTAATTTGGAACTGGAAAAAGATTCAGGAAACCAGACTGAAGGTGAGGGAGCAGCAAGTCCAAACTGCAGCAAACCAACAAGTTGTGTTCATGAGCACTGGTACTGCAGGCCGAGGTGTGGATATATGACACTGAGGATGGATTAAGAGGAGGTTTATATCAACCACCCCCCTTGAAAAAAAAACCCTCCCCAACCAAATATAGTCCAGCTTACTTGCCCACTCCTGGAGCTCTTGCCATATTTTTTTTCACTGAATAATCCAACAATGTTCTTTCCAGTTCAGTTTGTCTGATAAAAATGATGGGACTGCTATGCCAAAGCTACTTGCAATTTCTCAGGTCTCTTTTTTCAGGCATTTCTCCTGAAAATCATCTAGACCATCTTATTCTAGTTTCTAGGGGACTGCTAGCCATTTTCATGAAAAATATGATCACCTGTGCAATTGTTACCAGAAATACAGATACATATCAAGGATGTCATACGAGCAGCCAGGTACAAAGACTGAATTACTCTGCCTTTTCTTAACCTAACTGATCTCAGTCAGGTTATCAGTGGAGATAATATGAAAAAACATAGACACAGACAAGTGTCAAGATCAAAATCATGCATGCCAGGATCCTCAGCTGTTGCAAAGAAGTTGAAAGAAATGACAATATCTTGGTCTGCACATCTGAAAAACCTCAGTCTTTGTTTTTCAGTCAGTTCCCATCAGAAGCTGTTGGACCATTTTGGACTATTTCTCTAGTCATTTGTAGATCGACACTTACCTCTTTTGAGCTTTTATGCCTTCTTAAAGTGAAAGGAAAGCCATACCAAATACAGTTTGAATAGCCATTTCCTTAGTCAGATTTTGACCAAACTTTTTAACCTGAGGTCTTTTAATCTCTCGTCACAAATGAGTCACTTCTGTTCCTTAATCACGTTTGTTCCTGCTCTTTTAATGCCCTCCCATTTGCCAACACCTGCCTGGATCTGAGGTGCCCTGAAGTAATGGCAGTGTGTCCTGACTCCTCATTTTGATGCCAAGGCAGGAGAGACCACTACCACCCTGAAATCCTGCACTCTCCTGCTATTGGCCATGGAGAATAGGAACACTTACCATGCAAAAGGACAGCAGGAGACACAAAGAATATCCAGCTCGGGTGTGCTGCATTGAGCTAAAGTGAGATCCGAACTTTATCATTTGTTTAAGCCAGGAGAATATTTGGGATACATGCTGTGCTGTTACAGCTGACAACAATATCCTTTCAGGAAATCTATCACAGGGAAGTTACTATAAAAATGATGCAATCAAAGTATGATTGCTTCTTTTTTTAAAAAAAACCTAGGCTTATTATGGTCTAATCCAATTGTATACTGGATGTCATGTATTTCTGCATGTGCAATGGAATGCAAGGCATGATCATAGAAACAGAGAACAATCTTCATTGGATGGGACCTTTGGAGGTACTTAGTTCAATACCTTCCCAAAGCAGGACCAGCTTTAAAATTGTACTAGCTTGCTCAGGGCCTTAATCTTCACATTACAAACATTTCTGATAATTTCTGATGAGGACTTCTGAATAAGCAATCAAAGCTTTCTTCAGAGAGGCTGTTGCCTGTTTTCAGGACTGGGACAGACCCTGGGAAGATTAATCTAATGCTTTCTGAAGGATTAACCCATAAAACTCATCCAGTAAGTGCTCCACTAATAAGAATCTGCAATTACTGTTAAGAAAATGTCCCAAAGCCAAGAAGAAAATACCAATATTGCACCAGACAGCCATCAAATTTTGTACTTTAAGAATTCCAAGATCCCTTTTGACACAGTAATACACAGGTGTGAGGTCACAAGTGTCTATTGGAATATATGTGTATCACCAGGGACCATGGAGGCAACCTGAGACCACTTGGTGTGACCTCAGGAACTGGGTACCAGTTTTGGGCCCCAGGTTGCAATGCCATCTCTGGGTCCCTTCAGTGAAACTTACTAACCTCTCAGTTTCTTTAGAACTTGTCTCTTTTTTGTAATTTTGTGATCCAAAAGTTCAGTTAAGGGGAAACCTTTTGAGAATATGATGCGACACTACCTTGCCAGAGCTAATTGGGGAGCCAGACCTGGCTTTGGTTCTGTCTGGTCAGATTTTCTGAAAAAAGACTTCAGAATCTTGCCAGAGCAGAAGATAAAAGCTGATGTCAAAAGAAACAGTGTGTTCTCTCCTACCTTCCTTTTGATGGTATAAGTCCTGGTGGTTTAATAGTGCTGGTAGTTAGGCAGAAAAGTTTTCTGTAGTTAACTCTTTGCAGTGACAGATATTAATTAGTTTTACTTCGACAGCAATTCTTCAGTAATAGCTCTTCAATGGCAATTTCTATTTGACTGATTTATAAAGGCTCTTTACCCTCTATTAAAAGACAAGTTAAACTTAAATCTTATTACTCATAATTGGAGCTTGGAAAAAATAGTATAGACTTCAGACTTTTAAATTTTAATTATGAGTGCATTTAATAGTCATGAAAGTGAACAGCTAATTGCTCTGGTTTAAACTAGACACAATGCATGTTCTGTACAAGCTTCATCTTGTAGTTCAGCCACTGCACCTCAAACCTGAGTCCTGTTAGTCCAATCTTGTGGGTTTTCTGCAACAGGACAGCCGGTTTGTCAGTGTGTTTTATGAGTTACATAAAATATAGAAGCAGAGCTACGATCACTAAATTCCTTCTTTATCCGAAGGCAGGCTTTGAGCTTACAGCTGCAGGAGGCAACTGCTCAGGTAATGGCCCATTGTTCAGCAGCAACCTTTTGGTTCTGCAGCTGAAAACTAACAGGGGTAAAATCAAGTGCTTATCCATAAAACAAGTGAATTTTATGTATGTTTTTTAAAGAAAAACTTTATTAATCCTAATAGTATTTTAGAGTTGTATCCATTGTCAGACACTTTATGTCTCTTTCTGGATCAATATTCCATGAACATATGTCCATTCTTCATATTATTTATTTTTCCTTCTTCGGAGATTGGGTGCACTTGGATGTGATAATACATTCCAGCTTGCAGTGCTCCAAATTAATGGCCAGAGTATCAAGAAGCTTGCCATAGATGTTAATAATCCTTCTGTGTGCTTTTTTGGTTTTGTTACTTCCATCTGTTACCACAGGAAGGATGACTTGATAATAAACCCTGTCTATACCTTCACCACAAAATGAGAGAGGAAATGAGATGTCAGCAAAAATGCATAGTGTGATACAATCATGTTTAGCAGAATTCTTAGCAGTGACTTAAAGCCTCTTACAAATGTGTTGTTGTGAATGCCCGTATCTCTGAAGAGTTTGGAACAGTTGCAATAAGGTAAGTTCATCCAGGATGTTCTTTTCAAGGGCTATGGTGTCCACTGAGACCCAAGTCATCTCTGGTGTGTTGATTTACAGTCCAATGCAATTTGAACTTCACCTTCAGGCTGAGATAGCAGTATGCAGGATTTTACAGTACTGAGAAGCTATTGCGTGTTTTGCTTTGAAAAGTTCTATCCAAATGGTGTATTTGTCATAACAAGACGTCCACATTGTGATCAGTTGATCCAAACTTCCAAGTTAGCCTTCCTCATGGCTCTACTGGCACAAAATTGAGATCCTGCTCTCAGTCTGCATTGTTCTGGGCTTTATTCCAGCATCAAGCAAGAGGATCAATACACTCCATAACTACCTTCTATACACTCACACTCTGGGGACATCTGAACCCCAGAAGACACCCATATTGCCTTCTTCCTATCTTACAAGCTCAGCTGGGTTGTTCTGAAACCACATGCAGGTGGCTCTTGGTTTTAATATCCTCTGCACAATGACTATCATGATGTGTATGAGAGCAAAAATCCCACACCCCTCTGATTCAATGAGCCTGATGGGTTTCTGAGCAGCCATGAATGTGCAGTGCTATGGAGGAAGAAGCTGAGCAGCTGCAAGTCTTCAGGTGCTTTTGCAGGAGAAAAGGAGAGTCTGGGAATATGGGACTTTTGGGGGAAATCTTACTTGTCCTATAGTGGGGTTATAGGCTTTTTTACCATGGTGTTAGCTAGGCAGACTCTGCCTTCGGGGCTAAAACATTCCACATTGGAGGCCTCTTCCAAAAGGCTATAGTAGTCTTAGACCTAGTGCAAAGTAGCTTGTGGAGTGTAAAGGACACTTGTCATAGTAGGAGTTTCAAGACCACACTTTCAGTGTTTTCTGTCATTCCTCTCAGTGCTATGTAGATTCTGTACTTGCTCCTGCATCTTTTCTCCCTCCAAGAAGGCACAGTGTGGAAAAAGTGAAGCTTCCATTTACTGGTCAACCTAGATGTGCCATCAAGCCTACAAAATTCTTTCTGCTAAATGTGGCCTTGCAGTTGCTCAGGGTTCAGAAGAGTGACACTAGATCCACAGAGGTCTGATATTTCAAGGTACCTTGAATATAAGGCCTTCGGTTTATTAACCTTTGCTGTGTCATCTGTATGTGCTGCAACATCTAAGAAACCTTCAAATGTATTTTTGAAAACAGTATGGAACAAAAATTAAAAAAAATCTTCCCGTGATATCTTCCAACAGCACTTAAAACTTCCATTAATATTATAAATGAATTCAGCACATAATCTGCTGCAGAATCAGAACTTCCAACGCTGTATTCCAACTGCATTAAAAGCTGTATTTCCATTAATGTGGAGAATGAATCCAGCATATATTGCTGAATCAGAATTTATGCAACAGGTTAGTTAGGAGGCTACAGCCAACTCCTATAACTCAAATATCTGAAGCCTGACTTAATGCTACAGCCATTGCAATTAAAAAGTCAGCAGTAGATATGAAAAGCACATTTATCTGTGGAGGAAAATCTGTGTCTCTGAACAGTGATGTGAACAGGAAGTGGTTAGAAAAATGGGCTCTGAAAGCCAAACAGTCACCTCTTTGATAAAACAGACTACTATTGCAATCTGTTTTCTTGGGAAGATGGCAGAGCATGTAAAATATTTAGTATTTATTTTTAAAATTTTAGTACTATCTTATATTGTTTCTTAAGGAAACATACAAGGGAAAGTACAATAAAAGTTGGAAAAAATACAAGGAGTTTGAAAGATAATACAATAATATGTTCACATTTTTCAAAAATTGCCTTCAGAACCCTGGTCCCTGAAAGTCTGTGTCCCTTTCTCTTATATTTTGTTCTTTTGGGAAAACTCTGAACTTGTGATGTTTATTTCCTAATTTGTGAAGATGAACACTCTCTCAAGGAGGGCATTCTTTCTCTGATGTCAGGAATAACAGATACAGGAGTTCTCAGAGGTCTCAGCAGCTCTCTCCCAGTCCAAGAGACATAAGACCATAAGGAGGCAGCAATTCAGTTTTTGAGAGGCAGAGATCTGGTGTAGTTAACAGATTCTGGGGAGAGGAGAGAGACCCTTTCAGGCTTATAGGACACAAGAGGTCCTGGCAGGCATTCCCCTTCCCTGAAACAGGGACCTACATTTGCAAATTCTGCCCCCATGCAACATTTAGTATCTTGGAGGGAAAGAGAAGGATCTCGGGTGTTTTGATTTAGACTCCTCTTTCCCCTCTCTTCCTCTCTCTCAGCAAAGTGCTGCCAGTGGTGACACATACCTGTATTGTCCCTCCCATGAGACAATGATGTATAATTCTGCCTGAAGTTAGCCATTATAATTTCCCTTCTGCTTCAATGAGGCTGAATTTTACTAACAGGTTTATTGCCAAGCTTGATATCTTGGGAATTAGCATTACTCCATCTCTGTCTTTATTTTCAGCCCCATTATTTCAGTCCCCATCTGTAACATTCCTTGCTATTAATTTCATCTTTTTGTTATCATTCTATACCATCATCTACATTTTTTTGCATTTCCTTTCCTATTTTTACTAATGCAAAATTGCTTTATGATTCATTTTATATTAACGGTCTTCCATCCAGAGCTTTAATTTCAGCTAGTCTTGGTCTTCTCAAAGTGCTTAGACAATCTCAGTCAAAGGCAGCTGAGGATGTGCAGTTCCTTGCAGGCTCAGACCCAGACATGAGAGGAACTTCTGTGCTCTCTAGATGTATTAAACTAATTGCTTTGACTTTCATAGACTTATTGTGGGTTCAAAGGGCAACAACTGGGCATCCTATTTGAGAATTTCAAGGGAGATGGAGGAGCACAGGAGAGCCTGGGAGCAGGTTTCAATTATTTTATTAGACAAAGGGTTAAGAGTCATGCCTGGGAGGAGAGATGAGTGTTTCTTGACATGGGATTTGGAGTGTAGCAAGGAGGACTTGAGGGCTTTTTGATCTGGCATCTTTCTCAAGTATTATCTCACTTTTCTAAAAGAGAAAAATGAAAAACAGGGAAAGGATAGAAACTGTCTCCTAGGCAGGAGATCTTGTAATGAATTCTGACACCAAAAGGAGCTTAAGAAACGCTTGTGTGGGTAAAAGTAGCAAATCCCTGGACAAGCAAAAATTTATGCTAAAATGAAAAGGAGTTTTGTTCTCAGGGAACATGTCCCCTATCCTGATACTTCCAGCAATGAATTAGGAAACAAGTTTCCATGTTTTGGACAGGCTTATGTATTAAGAGTTATTGCTTGGAAAGGCCATTAAGAAAATAACTGCAGTAAAACTGTGAATCAATTATGGAAGAATATCTGAAATACAATTTTAGTTTATAGATGCTTTCAAGCAATAAAGCATGATGAGTTAATTCTCTTATGCCTATTTCTAGAGCTGCAAAGATGAGATTAGAACTTGCAGATTTCTGGCACCTTGTCTGTGCTGTGTCCACAGACAGTTTAAAATCTACAGCATTTACTGTGCTAATGCACGGAACATGGCAAGTGCTTTAATATTACTATTCCAGACTCTGTTTCCCCACTTTACATTTTAGTCTCCCATTATGAACCACAAATAGCCACTGCAGAGGAAAAATTGACTCTGAAAGAATAGAAAAAAAACAACAAATAAACAAAGAAACAAAACTCCTATAATTTATGTAAATTGCAAAATATTGAGTGTGACTGGCTATCTGTTCAGTGACATCCCATAGGGTGAGCCTGGGAGCCTTTTCTGTTTACATCTTTTTAGGCAGCTTGGGTTGTTAGTAGTTTGAATAAAGTTATCTGTTCAGCCTTAAAAGCCTGGAGAGGAACTGTTTAATGTTAAACCTGGGACTGAATTGAAAAAGGCATGGAAAACTAACTACTAAAACTAGCAACTACTAAATCTTCCAGTAGTTTTTCTACAAAGTTGCTTCAGAACAAAGGCTACGAAAGAGTAATTTCAAGAAATACGCCTCAATAGAGAAGAGGTACATGAAAAACCATAGAAGGGTGAGCTATATTCAAACACCAGTCTCATACTTGTAGTGAAAAATAAGAACAATCCAGTGTATTCTCCAAAGGCTCACAATATGAATCAGTACGTCCATGAGTAGGTGTTAAGTAGAGTACGATAACGATTTAGCTCTGTTCCTACCGCCTACGCTGCAGCTGCATCTGAATACTACACAATTGTTAGTGGATTTTGTCTCTCCGATGTTATTCCCCCTCCTCCTCCTAAGGCAGGGAAATAACCTTCTCACAGGTAAGTAGGTGTTAAGCCTGACAGAGAAAATGGGGTTGTTTGGTGGAATGGGCTGCGTGGGTGCAACTCCACTGGTGTGGCCTGCCCGACACTGCCAGTACCTACAGGCCTGATTACATGACCTGCATAAGGCCATGGCCAAATAGTTGATCCTGAAATGGAATTTTATGAGCCAGTGCTGAAGTCCTCCTGCAGAACTGATTTTCTAAGTAAAGTAATTCTTTCTAACAGAACTAACTCCTTTGCCTAGTCCTAATCGAGCAATCGTAGAGTTTGGTCTCCGTGCAATAAATTATGGTCCTGAAAGGGATTCCTTTGTGGACATTAGGAAAATTAGAGCCTTGGAAAGTCCAGGAGAGTTTCTTTTGAGGCCTTCCCCTGGAAAGACTTGTGTATATTGTCTCTGTATTCCTTGCAGCATTAGACTTGAAACCTTCCCTTGTGAATTTTTCTAGTAAAACCTTCATATGATAAAAGCAGTGAGGACATGATGGCTACTCCTATACCACAGAACGTGAAACATTGTCTCCTTTTCTTTTTACTACTGCTATGACTGTTAAAATCGGATATATTAATTCCTTTACTGGGTAGTGAAATTTCATGTTCCATAAGTTTTAAAATTATTCAGAATCCATGGACCACTACATATTAAAATTTTATTTTCTTCCTTTTATTTCATATGCTGTCAAAACAAGAAAAACTAAAAGGCTTCATTCAAAAAACATTGGAATGGGGTTTGGACAATATGAAGAGCAGCCACCCTTCCCCATTTGTTTGACAAAATAAACTTAAGCCAAACTGATGCAGGGTATTTGGCTTGCTGGAGTTGCCCCTTCTGACAGTGAATGCTTCCAAAAATAGTTCAGGCAGCATTTTTCAGCAGGTTTTCTGTGTGTAAAATCTCAGGTCTCCTAAAAGGTGGTGGTTTTGGGAGACTTGGGCATACTCTCTAATCTGTTTTCAAATCAGCTTTTCAAGGTGCCCTCTTTCTATAGCAGCCTCCAGCCTCTAGATGAGTGATCACAGCAGTATCATGTGGCTGTTACACCTCTGCCTAAATCAGAAGAGTGGAAGGGGGTAACATGGGGAGAGAGAACTACACTCCTGAGCCAGACCAGGGGTCTGTCATTCCATGTTTCCTCTCCAGCAGTAACAGTAAAAGCAGTTAAGGAGACAGTGCAAGCTTGGTCATTGTCTGCAGTCCATACCACTTGTATTCCCTGAGCATCAAAATCCTCCTGTGGTACCAAACACCAGAAATCTCCTATATGTTTTGTAAAGAAGTGATTTATTTTACCTGTTTTAAACCAATCTTATATTTGTTTCATCAAGCACCCATTTCTCAAGTTGCAGAACTTGGTGAAGACTGCTCTGCCTTTACCTGAGGAAGTGCTGTGTACAGTCGGTGGAGGAGGAGAGAGGAGGAGAGGAGGAAAGAGCATACAGGGGTTTCTTATAATTCCCTAATCAGCTGTGTAAAAATATGTTTGTTAGTAGATAAAATAAACTAAAGCTCTAGCAGAAGCCAAGTAACACCATCTCAGTAGCTATGTCCTGCCCCTGAAGGCTAGCCCAGCATTTATAAATTCCAGAATAAGGGACCCAAATTAATGGCTCAAGTGTGGTCATTCACTGCCTGCATAAGAGCACGTGGGCCCTCTGCCATGTACAGAAAACTTGTCTGATAATTAGCCTAAATTTTCCTTTCTTTAGAATTATTTTTGTATATGCAAGCATAAACCCATAGACCACACTAAGTAAGTGCTTTTCTTTCTTAATTTTCTCTGTATATTTATCTTGTCTCATCCATAGCTGTCACTGTGTCAGGTTATGCACAGCAAAAGGGCTTTTTTTAGCTTGTTCTCTATTCACTAGATTCTCCTTATCCTACGACAATTTTAGTTGTGTCTTTACTCTGATTTCCCTGAATAGGATTTGTCTCTTGGCTGTCTCATGTATGTTTTATTTCAAGAGACGTATGGTGTCTGGTATTTCTCAGCTCTCCGACTGGTTTCTCTTACAGTCCATGAAGGTTTCTAATTCCAGATACGCCCATATTTTTTTATAGTCTCACTGCTTGAAGCGGAGGCCAAGAGACAAAACAGAAATAAAATCAAATATATGCCTGTGAACTACCATCTCCTATTAGTGGCTTTATGCAACTGTCTTCTATTAGAGGCTTCATGCTGCTGTTACCAGAGATGTTTCTGAATCAAAACCTTGGAATTAAAACTGTGGAGCCCCAGGGGGAAGGGAGTTGCTCTAGATCTGAAATCTTGTGCTGGGTCCCTCTGGCTTCTCTCCTCCGGTTTCCTTTGAGGCACGCTTCGCTGGGAAATAAAATTCCTCAAAGGATGCAGTGTTAGTGCCCTCTTGTGGGGGGAAAATGGAGACGAGGTGCGGAAAAAATGTCACTTAGCAGTGGGACAACGTTTAAAGAGGATTAGAACGGGTTATTTTGGCAAGAGGTGAAAATGGAGAGTTCGCTCGGCTATGCAAAAAGACTTATTGCAAGGATTTAATGATGGGCACCAGAGGAGTGTTGACAAGCAGGAAAAGCAAGGTTGTCTCCACGTTTCAGCTTGGTGTATTTCCTATTCTTTTTTCCTGCAGTCAGTCATCTCTTAGTGAGTTATCCAAAATGTCTTTGGTTTCTTTCTGTATTTAATAGTTCTGGCTTTAGCTGTTTGAAGAAAATTCCCATGAATGCTGATCAATTCTTGATATAAGACATGTCTGTGGTAATATATGGAAAAGAAACAGTTTCATCTCTCTGAGGTAACAGGCTATTAGATTCTGCTTTCTTTAAGCAGAGGAAAGAAGTCTGTGAGCCAGCAGAATCCAGCATTAAAAGACATTAATGGAATAGAGAGAAGCTTATTAAATCAACATTAAGTAGCAAACAAGTCATAAGCTTATATCTAAAGCCTTCTCCCAGGCCTGATGATTATAAGATTTCACTGGAGGCTTTTTTTTGGCTTCAAGGTTTCTTGAAGATTTCAAACCCACAGCTTAGTTCATTTACAGGTGAGAAGTATGCTTCTTTAAGCCAGTCTCAGGCTCCACATTTCAAGTTCAGTTAACTGTATTTCAAGCAGAGTCCTCAAACCTACTATTGGTTTGACTAGATCTCAAGGTTATTTGTGATTATTCCTAAGCAATAGCTGTACTGTATGACCATTCACCAGGGTAGTGGCAAGGAAATCAGCATTGTCGTTCTAAATCAGCTTTGAGTTATATCTGAAACTATTTAAAGTAGAATCTAGGGGAAAGTAATGTCTGCCATTCAAGTAAATAGAGGATGCCATTTCTTTAAGAAAGAGATTGAAAGAATTCTTCGTGCAGGTGGCATGGGAAATGATGTATGACATTTCGATAACAGCTTACTACTTTTTTTTAGCCCTGCATTAAAGACATAGTGTGTTTAAGATGGGAACCTTCACCAGGCACTCAAAGACTCTCCTTGGGAAATGGAAGGAGGTGGGAAGATGGAAACAGGCAAACTATCGTGCTGCTGTCAGATCTTCCAATCCCATCTTCTGATCTTGAAGGGATTGTTTTCTCCCCAGTCCCTCTTTTTTACTTGCAGTAGCGTTTATCCTGAAGTAAGGATAGAGGAGCAAATCAGGCCTACACTTTCTATCTCTGTTTTTTTCTATGGGATGGGTTCTGCCACAGACTTTTCTCCAAGGCTGGTCACTTTTTGGCATCCAGTTTGTTACAGCCATCTGCATCTCATTATCAATTATATACAGTCCTTCTTCATAGCATTTCACTACAAATGTCAATGTCTTGTAGCATCCTTATCTGCAGAGTGATGGGTGTCAAATCTGCCTTATCACAATCTGCCACCAGGGTTTTTACATGTGTAACTTTCATTATAGTTGACGAGAGTGATATATGCAAATCTACCACATAGCAAGCAAAAAACCTGTTTTAAATAATGAGATTTGTGGAAATACCCTCTGTACATGACAGCGAAAGTAACGTAAGATAGAAACAACAATACCTATTAAAAGTCAAATATGGTATGCCAAGATGAACACTATTAAGGCTGCTTTACAAACCTACACTTAGGTCTGTCTCTGGTCCATCTTGGGCCAAGTAAGAGAATATTCCATAATTTCAGGGTTTAGATAATTAGATGGACAAGCCAAGAGCCATAGCAGACAGTAGCTATGTGTTGCTTGATATGTTACTGGATGAAACATGAAAAAAACAATTGAAGGAACTCAGGAAAGGATTTAGTGAAAATTTAAACTGAATGGTAAAATTCTGTACAGCACCCCAGAGGAAGTGAGTTTGATTCAGCCTGTCACAAAACACTCAGTCAACATGCCACACAGTACTCTGGCCTCAGAAATGCTTTTACTGGCCAAGAAAGAAAATGTATGTAAAAAGACATAACGTATATTGTTCATATCCATTAAAGACAGTGAAACTATCACATTATCTGCTGACTAAAAGCTTCCCAATTTGTAACTGGCTTAGACTGAAATGACACAAGTGGTGTCAGTCTGGTGCCATGTATGTAGGAGTGCTTCAAGGCACAGACTGAGTTTACAGGACATGAGGCAGCAAGCAGTTGGGTATCAGAAAACAGAATTAGGACAGGAGCTCTAATCTGTCATAAATATAAATTGTTTGGCTCTTTTCCAGGGCTTTTTAAACATTAATTTGTTTTCTGGGTTCAGTTCCCACAAACTTCCTGTTCCTCTCAGGCAATTTTCAGAGCTAAATGCTGATCTTCATTTATTCCTTTTTAATTCCTTTGTAATTCCTATTTCTTCGTCTGTAAAAAGAGGAAGAACTTTTCTCACACCTTACAGTTTTCCTGTTTTCACAGAAACAGACACATACTGTGGACCTGTCAGTAAAATCTCAGCTGGTGTCTCTATTTGGTAATACAAGCAATGAATCTGTAATCACAGCAGATTTGAACAGGTTCAATGTGCAGCCCCAAATTCCAAACACTTTGACAGCAAGAGAGCCATGTAGCACCAGTACATATGCAGTAATTCAGAAATCAGATTGATGAGAAGATTTACCCACACAAATAAAGACTCAGGAGTTTGACTCTGAAAGTGATCTACCAGTAAAATAAACTTTCAAAAGAAGTGGTGGGATTTCTCTATTTCTTGATATTTTGAAAAAAATCCACAGTTATATTTCTGGACATCTATGTTATTCAACTTGTTGTCTTCCAAGCAGAGACAAGCTAGAAAAACTTTACATTCCTTCTATTTAAAGAAATCAAATTAATTCAGTTAACGTGGTAAACATTTCAAGCCACTCAGGTCTAAACAGGAGAGCATAATGGAGACTCAGAATGAAGTCATAGGAGGAACACTGATACGTGAACCTGCAAAAGACCAAGCAAAAATTTGCTTCAGATTAATAGCAACTTATTTGTCTATTTACAACAGACAAAATTTTAATAATCAAAACAGAGACCAGATTTACACAAAGCAATGCAATCTCCTTCTCAAGGTCTGTGTGCTCCTCACTCTCCTTAAATATGCAACAAAGTGCAATTGCAAATACACCTTTCATTAAGAGTTAAGACTATAAAGAATTTATAAATTAAAATGTATGTTTTTCTGAAAGCAAGTAACCTGAATTCAACAACATGGCTGAGTAGATTATAAACCTATTCTTTTTTGGATACTGTTCATTTCAAATTTCACTGAAGATGTACTAACTTTCACTCTAGATGTACTAACTTAAACATCTTTACTGTTCAGCCATATTTATTAGGGGGATGGACATATATGAGTAAATTTTGGAATCATATATCTGAAACAGATATTTTAATCTTGAAAGTCCTGTTAACTAAAAGGTGACTACAATGTCAAAACTGGGACATTTTTGCATTGACGTATTTTAGGATTATAAAATGTTTCTGTGAAAGAGAAAGGTTCTTCTTGTAAAAAATTAGTATCTTGTTATGCACTGGAAAGCCTTAGTTGTGACAGTGATGTACACCTCTTTTTCTAAATAAGTAATTGCAGTAGTTTAATATCTGATCTGCAGTTTTCTCTCAGTATTGAAAATCCCTATTTACATTTACTCTCTGAAAAGGAACAACTTACTGAGGACCAGGCATATCTGCCTTTTCTCTTGCTTCCAAATACTGATCATTTCACCACAAACCCAGTGCACAGGTGGGTTTCATTTGTGACAAAGACAGAACACTGTGTCTTGGAGAAACATGATGTAGCCACCTACTTTGAAAAACTTGATGTTGAAAAACTTGATAAGAAGATGAGGTGAAAAAGATTTTCCTGCGCAGTGAGAGAACATTATACAGACTCTGGGCTTTATACCAACATAAAAATCCAGAGCATATGGGCGTTTTACTAGAGAACTCACGCTGAATTGCCCTGTAGTTGGTACAAATAAGAATGGTGCTATTAATTTGGCCAGCATGATCTCAGTTTGAAGGCTAGCAGAATCTGGTATGTAAAACAGCTTTTCTTTCTGAGGAAGTCAGAAGGAAAGACATAGAGAGAAATTGGTTATTATGTATTGATACATTCCAGAGTTCTTTGTTTAAAGTAATTTTCCCTGTGTTGTTTCTGTGAAAGGCTGTAATCAGTTGGCTGGTTTTGTCATGATCTTTACTTGTGAACAGAAAATTATAAAATGTTCTCTTTTGAAATAATTTAAGTTTGAAAAATTCAAGCTGAATAATTTCTTCTCAAACAGTAATTCCTGTACTCTATATATGAATGGCTCTGTGCCCAGATGATTTATGCTCACTTGTGGCATTTTTTATTGATATTAGCCAGGCAGAGAATCTTCATTCAAGGACCTCATGAGCAGCAGAAAATTATAAAGCTTTGAGGAAAGCATCTTTATTTCAGTACTTTCCAGAAGGTGTTTGTGAGAAGCTGAGATGGGAAGTTAGAAGATGGTAGGAGATTTCTCTCTTTCTGGAGTAAGACTTGAAGGATTGCTGAGAGCTGTTGGGACGAAAGCAGGTTCTAGACAGCCGGAATCAGGGACTGGGACACACAGCCAATGGGCGAGATGATGAGAGCTTGGTTTACCTTCTTTTCCATAGCACTTGCTTTTAAGGAATGGGCTCTTCAAGGACCAACTGCTCTGTCTCACAGTCCCATTGGAGGCAGATGGTTTCCAGGAGTGGGAATTACTTTGTTGATCTTTGGAAGCAATAGAATGAGGAAGATCTGCTCCGTGAGCCTGACTTCAATCTATGGGGCTGGGAACAGATCTGAACATGAAATACATAACCAGCAGTGCATGAAGGAGCCATCAAATACATCAGGCTTAGAGAGCTGGTTTGTGCATGTTCTGTTACATATCAAGTATTGTTCTGGATGATTTTATAGTGATATTTAAGAAGCTACATCTGCAGTTTCTAAATTGTGATGAGTCTGAAACTGGTAACTTGACAAAAAACTGAAGGACAGTGCTTTCTGAGGGAGGGGCAGTATTACATCCTCACTGAAACCAGCTCTACAGAATAAATTATCTCTGCTAGGACGTCCTAGAAGCCATTTAATTTCAGCACCAATTTCTTTGGGGTTCAGTTATACTGAACTGAATTTTGGATTAGTGAAAAATATCATAAAATATCTCTTGTGAGTTACTTGTCACAATACTTCATGGCTGTGTGTTTTAGTTCTTGCAGACTCCTGTTACGTAGGAGGTTTTCAGATTGCTGCAAAGTACCATTCTGCCATGAGGTCACAGCAACCAAAATTACCTATTTCTGCAGTGTTTCAGAAGTGTTTTGTCATGTTCTCATTTCCTCCCTGCAGGTAGAAGATACTGTAAGAAAACAGGAATCAAAAGAACAGTTGGTACTGACAGGCTGAGAAAGTTGGGGCTGTTCAGCTTGGAGAAGAGGAGGTTGTGTGGAGATGTCATAGGAACCTTCCAGTATCTGAAGGGGGCCTGCAAGGAAGCCAGAGAGGGACTCTTTATCAGGAACAGTAGTGACAGGACAAGATGCAAACTGAAAGAGGGAAAATTAGGTTAGATATGCAGAAGAAATGCTTTATTGTAGGGGCAGTGAGATGCTGACACAGGTTTCCCAGAGAAGCCGTGGATGCCCATCCCTGGATGTGTTCAAGGCCAGGTTGGATGGGGCTCTGAGAATCCTGGTCTATTGGGAGGTGTCCCTGCCCATGGCAGTGTTGTTGGAACTAAATGATCTAGAAGGTCCCTTCCAACTCAAATGATTCTTTGATTCTATGACCCAAGAGAAATAGAAGGAAACAAAATCTAACAGCAGAGTGAGAAAGGGTGTGGGCATCATGGCATGGAGGTTAGTGCAGGGAATATGTTACAAAATGTGGGTATTGTGTTGTGCAAATAGGTCTGTCAAGGGAGAGCCTTTATACCAAATTAACATGCCAAGAAAGTAATGAGAAAAAACTCCTCAGACAGTCCTGCTAATAAGTCTTATCTTTGATCTTAAAGAGCTTAAAGCAGTTTACTCTCTATGCCTATGTAAGCCATTTGTACTAGTAAATCAGAAGTGCCTGCTCCACATCTTGTTACCTTCAGATCTGCCTCAATAGCTGCAAGCTGTGTAATGCCAAAAGACATGCCTCTATCTTAAAGAAGAAAAAAAGCCCTAAAGGTCCTTTTGATCTAAATTGAATCTCATTCAAATCTATATAAACCCTTATGTCTGTGGCACATAACACATGCCTCATGGCCTCATTCCATTGAATTCACACCGATGTCCTGTGGTTTCCTTGTCATTTTTTGCAGTCAAGTCACATGAAATATATTGCTGCCTACCTTCTTCTGATAATCTCGATACCGCATTTTCCTGTTGCGCAAACATATTTTTCAGGGTGATTTTCGTCTAAAAGCCAGAACCCAGCAGAAAGGAAACAGAATGTGAGGGGTTTTTAAACATCCTACTACACCACACTGAGAGTTTGTTCTAAGTGTCATATCCTAAATTCAAGTGTTGGGATCAAAGTGAGGTAAAGGAATGGTATAAAGAACTGGACCATATCTTCTTACAGCTCTGACACCATCAGTATCCTCCCAAAGATGTGAGTTACTTCAGTTTTAATTAGAGTAGTAAATTTATTCTCCTTATACGACTACATGAGAAAATTTCTAGTAATTCCATGATGGGTGGCTTGGACCCAGACTCCCGGCCTCCATGTTAACTTTCAATCTGTTCTTCTCACATGGGAAGAAGGCTGGAGGCTGGCACACTTGTACTTTACGGGTGTGAGCAACACAAGTGACTGGCTCAAACCCTTTGGTTCAAGAACTGGAGGTCACAGCTGGCAGAGGCAGCAAAGCTGCAGTCAAAGGCACTTGTCTGCTGTCAGTTTGGCTGTTCCCAGAGCAGAAAGGTCACCTAGCCCCTGGCAGTGGTCACTGCACCATTTTTCGCTTCTCCCAGTTAAAAAATGTGACCGTTGGCAGCAGCTAAAAGCCAACATCCACTAGCTGCCCATGACAGGGACAGGATGAGTTTAAACTATCATACACTATTTTGATAAGTTTCAGCAATTTATTACTCAGGTAGCATTGATGTCACTGAAATAGTGACTCAGTTTGCGTGATTCTTGAGTCACCTGAGCCGAAACTGGCAATGTGTGTGCCAGTAAAGCCTGTTTCAAATTTGGTTTGCAGTGGTCTGAGCACATTCTCCCTCCCCCACTCTAAAACTAGATTGAAACTGTCACCTGATAAAATTATGAGCCTTTCTGAGAAGTAAGTTTAGACCAAGACTTCCCAAGGTCTCACTTCATATAAAGAGTTAAATAAATAGATAAATCATATGAATCCAAGGCAGCACACCCTCTACAGCAGCTTTTCCCCTGATTCAGCTTTCTGGATTGAAAGCAAGATCCAGATCCTGCCCCTAAACCTTTCACTCATTTTGAGGCAGAAGCTGTCTGCTGTCAATAAGCAAAACAGCTTTCTAGAACCCAGGGGAATGGACTGAGCTGTGTTTAACATCATCTTCCTCCCTGGTGTGTCATATTGAGTGGAAGGCACAATCCTGCTCCCTAGGCAAGAGCACACCTGCAGCTGTGTGTGGTTTGCTGTGGGCCACACTCCAGTGGGGTCAAGCTGTGGTGCTGCCCAGAGCCAGGTGCTGGGTGCTGTGGGAGCCTGGCCAGCAACCCGCCTCACTCTTCCTCTGGTCATACTGGAGCTGAGGTTTATGTGCCCTAAACAGCACAGATTTCCCTCAGTGAGCTAAACTCCAAGTGCACATATGGGAGCAGAAATTAATTGCCATTGAAAATAGCGATGGGGAGACACAGACAGACCTGAACTAAATCTTTGACAGCTGTGAGTAGGAGCACGTTCTAGGTCCAGACTGCTCTCAAGCAACCAGCTGAACTCCTTGAGACAAGAGCCCTGAAACCAGCCTGTAGTCATAGCCAGTGACTCTCTTCAGCAGGACTAGACATCCTTTACTGCTGTTGTGGGCCCCATTTTCTGCCACTGCTTTAGAGCTACTCAGTCTTAAACATCCTTTAAAAAGTCATTTCCAAAAGAAATTAAAAGAAAAGGAAGGGGAAAAGGCAAAGAAAATAAGAAGAGAAGGGCCTTCCTTTTCCAAAGGAGGCTATATGAATGTGCTGGAAATAAAAAGAACCTTGAAAAAGGTAGTTAACAAATGTAGGCCAGTGACATTTTCAAAGCAGATGGAGTTATTAGAGTGCTTGAGAACAAGGTGCCAAGTGAAAGATTACCAGGGGAGACTGTTGTCTCTTTTTGCATTCAAGAATCAAAAAAAGCCAACTAGAAACATGGATAGAGTTTACACAGATGAAAGTGCTATAGCTGTAAAGGGAGTAAAGTAAATAGAGAAAAGAGAATCTGAGCTGGGTTTGACCACTGTGAGACAGTTAATTTTGCCTTACTGATGTTGTGTTGTTGCAATAGTAGAAAGGGAGTGAAGCTTGCAAGCAATTAGCAAGAAAAGTTGCTGAGGTGGGATGCTAGCTTCAGGAGCTGGATGGAAGTCTCAGAGGTGTGTGATGCTTGGACAGAGATGCTTTCAGAAGACAATATAAGCAATGTCAGCTTTTACTCTGTGCAGCAAAGCCTGTGCTGGAGTTTGCCCATAAATTCTGAGCTCAAATTTTACAATCCCATTAGTTAAATCCTTGAAATTGTCACATTCTTGGGAAGAGGATTTAGTGGAAATAAACTATCCCCAGAGGTGGAACAACACCTCTGAAGAAACTGCTTTTTAGATCTCCTGAGAGAGGCAAAAAATGGACATAATTTATGCTGCTCTGCTATTATTCATCCCTTCAGGAATTATTGTTCCACATGAGCAAGGGTAGGACAAGTAGGCTAAGTTGCCTGAGGTACTGCTGAGCAGTGAACAGATGGTTGGGAAAAAGATGTATGACAGTGCTTAAATTTTTTTTCCAAGAATACTAAACTAGCCCTTATTTAAAGTAATTTTGCTAAGGGACTGCTCATGAATTCCTCTTCACCACAGAGATTCACAAAACTTCCCTGTGGTGCCTATATGTGAACATTATAGTGCTTGTGGCATGTGGGACACTTTCTGTACCTGGGTTGTGCTGCTTACCCCTTCAGGGAAAGAATGAGTACTGGTTATTGTTTATGGAGGACAATTTGCATTAAGTTTCTGTGAGTTATGCTGACACCAATAAGGGCAAATAAGGTCATCATAGCATTCCTTCTTGGTAATGGTCAAGCTAAAACCTAGGTTAGCAGAAAGACTTTGGATTTTGAATAAGAATAGTTATTCACGTGGTGAAAGTGGTGAAAACCCTTCCATATGGCAGAACTATTGCACAACATGTCTGTCAGTGGGTTCCTGATTCACTGTGATGAGGGTGATATGTGTGAGGCACATATCTGACATCCTGTCTCACAAAATGGTACCCTTTCTGAGAAAGAGCCCAGAGATTACTAAGCCTTATGTAGGACACTTTGAATAAGTTGGACTCCATCCTCTCAGAGAAGAGTTTGTTNAAAAAAAAAAAAAGAAGTATTTCCCTGTCTTCTCACAGACACTCAGGATTTTAAGTAATTAATTTTCCCAACTTTTTCAGCTCTTTTGCTAGAAGCATAAACCAGAAATAATTATTTATGTCATTCAGAACAGACTGATGATAATTCATATATGCATATGTATGCATATGTATGTATGCAAAATATTACATAATATAGAGTATTTGTTTATATGTAATATAAAATACAGATTACAATTTTTTTCCTCATCATCTGTAACTCTAGTATGCACAAGTGCCATTTATACTGAAGTTTTCAGCCTTCATTCACCCCAGTTCTCAGAAGCCAAAACCATATATGTATCTAAGCAGCTCGTAGAACAGCAATAATGTCTACAGCCAGAATATCTCAGAGGCCACTCTGGGCTGCCTGCATCCTTCTCACTCAGGCAAAGACAAGGCTATAGCAGCAATCATGGCTGTGGCTGCCTGTCTGCTGTTACCCTCTAGCTTTTCTCACTGAGGGAATCTTTCACATTGGCGTAACATACTAGAGATTCAATGAGGGAAACACTGGGAGCACATGAGAGTGCTACACATTAAAAACCAAACAAACAGGATCTTTATTTCTTTGGGAGAAAACCATCTCAATATTGATCTACACAGGGTTTAGAAATTATAAGATTTTACTGTGCATGGACTTCTAAACAGAATAATTCCTAATTTTTATAATTGTGCACCACGAGATCTCCACTTGACATAAGAGACATAGACATGGTTGCAAAACATAAATTATTGACTGTGTTATCCTAAATTTTTAGGCACATTCTCGTTTTATGTGAGAGTATTGCACGGCATAGAGTCTGTAATGACTTGCCCCTACTTTGCACTGCTCAGGTTGTTACCACAAGAACACTGGGTCCTGAATGGGAGCTTCTCCCTTTTCCTTCTTCCAGGAGGGCACCTCTGCCACGACAGACCCCTTGCTTTCATTGTCTGTGTCCATGGAGGGGACCCAAAGGTGAAAAATCCATGCTGCAGGATGCAAGGAAATAGCCAGAATAGGAAAACCCATCACATACAAGCCTGAACACGATTATGGGAGACCCAACTATATCTTGGGCCCCAGAATATATTAGGGTGCCCTGAACCCACCTGTCTTTGCAGGGGGAAGGGTCTGTCATGATTCCTTATGATGGGGACCTTGCCATGACAGCTGTGTTTCTGCTGCTACAATGATCAGTCATATCTCAGGAGTCAGGTAGCAAAAGTTATCTTGGCCAGTTCTCAGCTCAGCTTGGAACTGGGATTAGGGAGGTCCATGAGTTGGAAGAGGAAAGGAGCGTCAAGCCCATGGAGCACAGCATTTCTAGGCAGACCCTGTTCCTCTGCCAGCTGTGCTGCACTAGCCAGATTCAGAGCTTGACTCCTGCTCTGCCTTCTGTTTGCTCCAGTTTCAAACATCTATAGGGGTTACTGAAGTCCTTAATCATGCAGCTTGAATTCTTGCTGAGGAATCCCTTCCCAGCAGCAGTGGTACTCTGAGTTGCCAGGATCTGAGGGGAAAATACTGAGCTGTGAAACTGGAAAGTGGAATCTGCTGTGGCTTATTTGGGATCTTCTGAGTTCCCAAGGGAAGCTCACAGACTCTTAGCTGATGCAACATGAAGTGGCTGTTTAGTCCTGCACAGTACCCACACTGTCTGCACCTGAAGTACTCTCTAGTTGCCCAGATAGACCCACCACGGTTCATGCTTTGTGCTAAACAGGTTTAGACACACAGTTTGTAAGGGAAAGGCAAAGGTCAAGATCACAGGCAGATGTTGGTACCCTGTCAGCTCACACTCACTGTGGCTTCACAGTAAGCACAGGGGCAGCAGCTGAGGTAACACTCCCATGGCTGTTGCCTCCAGGCCAAGTGAGCATTTCTCATTTATAGCTGGACTAGCTTGGAGCAGGTGGAGTTCAGAAGATGTGTGCAGATGGGGAAGACTTCTGTGATTTTATTCTGTTTACATTATGTGTACCAGAAGGCCTGAAAGGAGGGATCAGGGTCTTGCTATAATAGCACAGCATAACACTTCTCAACTGAGTAACTTCCAAATTAAAGGCAGGAGACAAAGGAGGGGAAGAATTAAACAGAACAGTAGAGAGATCAAAATTATTTTCAAAAGATATTATTTGGCCCCTTTGATTTTTCTCTAGAAAAAAAAGAGGATATATATTTGTTTAGCAATGTGATGGGCTTATAAGGAAGGGTACATCAATTCTATGCTCCTCAGAAACACTTATGCACATTTGATAGATTGAATTATTTGATCATCAACATCTCAATATGCTTAGATAACATACAATTTTCAAAAACAGATTTAGTTTGTAGGGGTTTTGGTTCCTGGAAGCTGTGTGGTTAATCATTCACTTAAATACTGCTATTTTTATCTTGGTAATATTGAAGATAATATTCTCAAAATACACCCAATCTTGATAAAAGACTCTGGCTGTTGCTTTACCAAAGATAAGTGTTGCTGAAGTTGCTGCTTTTGGTCCCAGGCCATCATGAGAAGCTGTCTGGGTTTGTTGAGAAGGCAGACTGCTGGTAGCAGCATATGCTTGCTTTGAATACAATCAGGGAGCGAGTACCATCTCCTAACAGATCTGCTTACTCAGTGCCTTTAGGGTTGTACGTGCGTAGTTTCGTTATGAAAATATTTCACTCACCTCGTGTTGCTGGTAGGTAGCCCCACAGAGCAGAGGCACACTGAGAAATGCCTTTTGGCTGGCCTCACCAGCTGAACTTCCAAACAAGGGCTTGGTTGTCCACATATGAACTCACATTGCTATTATTTTCTTCTACAGCTATTTGCAAACATCATTATCTGCGATGTTTTGCAATGCTGCATCAATACCCTAAACATTGCCCTGTATATGTTCAGTGGACTCTCCTGGAATTACCTGCAGGTGCAGGCGTCAGCAGAATTGATCTGTAAGCCCAGATACACACGTGCAAAATCACAGACCAGCTGCTTTTTGCATTGGTTCTCAACCCTTTTTGAGGTAGAAGAGGCAACTGTGTAAGTCAGCATTGAGAAAGGGGCTGGCATGAAGAGAATGTATCCTGCCATTTTCAATCAGGTTATTTGCTGTGCTGAAGTCTCCTGCTGGTAGTCAGAGAAATCTGTTAAAATTTGTGGTCCTGAAGAAACTTGAGGACTCAGCAAAAAGTTGAAGAAAGCTAGTCCTGATTGTGCAGCCCTTACACAGGACCCCAGAGAGCTGTCTGGAAGGAAAATTCCCAGGGACCCCTAGCGGGGCAGAGGGAGATTTCAGTGGGAGCTTTACTGAAGCAGAGCTGGAACTGGCCTGAAGAGGTGTTAGCAGTTACTACCAGAGAAAACTAGAGAAAACCAGTTTGACTCTTAATTTTATTTGAGTTCATCTTACTTAAGTTACCTCTGCAAATAAAGGGATTGAATTTGGCTCAAATCTTCAAGCAAATCTGATGAAAACCACAGAGCTTGATCAAATTTTTTACTACAATACAAGCACATCCTGAAAGTAATGTGAAATTTGCATAATTTTGATGTCAAATCAAAAGTAGCCAAATATGGCAAAAGTATTCACAGTTTAGTTATATTTTAAGTAAATTTGACCTAAATCTCAGCCTTGGTTAAGAAGTCCAGATTATTTAACTTTTGCATAGTTTTGAGTTTTATTAAAGTTTTTCTGTACAGTTTGCAATAAAATGTACAGTCATTGAAATAAAATGACTTTGCAAAGCATTACTTGAATACAAGTTATCAACAGGAACAAGTCCTCCTCATCCATTTAGCCTCTTAGAATTTTCCCTTCCTCATTCAAGGGACTCAGTTCAGTTTGCAGGCACTGAGCAAATCTTTCCTGAAGTTCAGGCAAAATAAAGTCCTTATGTGGCTTGTAGAGCAGGGCTCATCTCTTCCACCCTGTTTCCTGTGTGAGCAGAGTTACGTGCCAAGCCCTTTCTTGTCTTCCTTCCTTCAGAACTGCAGCACCATGAGCAGAGGCACCTTCAGGAGACGAGATTAAGCATTGGTATCCCAAGGTCCCAGATGGAAATTCTGTAACTCAGAGGAGTGATGTAGCAGAAGGGAAAGAAGGGGAAGAGAACAAGACCCTTCTTCCTTGTATGCATGCCTGAAACCTTACAGCCTTTCTGCTAGCCATGCCCCACTAATTCCAGGGTCTCTTTCCTGCTTCCCCCACTCACTAAAACCTTACTGCCAGCCTAAATTTTTCCTGTATGAGGGGCAGTAACTGAGGTAGCTCTAAACATGCTTGGTAGTTTCCTTACAGCAGTATTAGTCTGTGACAGAGGAGACCAGGAAACACTGGTGATGTATAAGATGGTTGCATAAAACCTTCCCAAAGTTCTAAACTTTCATAAGTGTTCCTTTGCCCTTGGCAGATATGGGCCACCATCTCTCTGCAGGCACAGAATATAGCCAGCATCCAGCTGCAAAATGCCTAATTAGGTGATTTATAATTGTGTCAGTAGCATGTGGCTCACCCAATGCAGTGTATTTTACTGAGCATACGTCTGGTTATCAAATTACTCCTCCCATGAGGGGTGATTTAAATGACCTGAAACAGGCTGAAGGTTCAGTGGGGTGAGGGAGAGTATGAGAGAGAGAGAAATCTCTATAGTCCACTAGTCACTGGCAGTCACCTGGGAAAGGCAAAGCCATAGTTCTGATTAAAAAGCTGGTTTTGGTACTTTAATCCAGAATTCTTCACACTCAGTTCATTAGCAGTCCTTGGGGTACTACTGTGAGGGTACAACCATTAGACTGCAGAACTTGCTTCATCCCTTCTCCAAGCCTGTGACCCACTGCAGTGAAGTCACTGGTGAAGTGCTGTCCCCAGGCCCTTGGGATGAGACACTACAATACTTCAGGCAGCTGTGGCATCCTCTGCTCAAGCCAAGCAGCTGCGTACTGGCTTGGTAAAGCCTGAGTGTTTCAGTTCACACAGGACATCAATGTCTTACTGGAGAATGAGCCATTTTCTAAGTATATGTCATACCCATTTTTTAAAACACCCTTTCTGACATTAAAGCCATTTATCCTGTGACAATACTTTTGAATCGAGCTGCTGCAGTATGGCTTCAGAGACCTACCATATGTAGGCAAAGGAATAGCACATTTTTGTTACTGTGTTCTTAGGACAAGATCTCTGAAGAACTTGAGGTGCCACAGACGCAAGCATGTCTGGATTGCTCAGTTGAACCTAAATATCTGAAAATTACCCTTATTGGCCTTGCTGTAGATTCAGATTCTTTACCTGCACTTGCCATTACCACAGAAAGCAGAGAAAGTGTACCTTAAAAATGACTAAGAAAGGATTCCATGGCCATGGTGGGATGGCCACCACTTCATGACAGGACGCTTTGATGACCCATCAAAGTGATCTATCTGAATGTCTGCATTTAAAAAATCCACATGTGTATGTGTTTTATTCTGCTACCTTAACTGTAGCTATGTTTCTCTGCTTGTTTTGCTTCACAGCTCTTGTTTTTATTGGTGTCTAGTAATGGAACACTTTTTGTCACGGAAAGGGAAATGGGTCACACTGTTCAAATCTCTGCAAGATGTTTTTCTTAGTTCTAATTACAGAAGGAGACCTGAGATCTGTGTGCTGAAGGCATTTGGGTCACTTGGAGACTTTTGTTTAATAATTGTGCCTTGTGGCAGGATTTTTCTTAAGACATACAGAGGCCTCTCTTCTCACTAAATAAAACATATGTTTTCTTCATCTTGACTGAAAAGGATATTTCTCTTACTCAGATTTTCAGTGGAAATTATGAATCATGAGCCACTATTCAACATGGGTGGCTGTTTTCTTTAGTATGTCTATATTTTCCAGTAAAGAGCACACTGTTTTCTTTGATCTTGAAACAGAAAGTTTACCAACCTAGCTAGTAGGAAGAAAAAATAGGGTCTGATTCATCTGGGTTGGAGTCGGATGCAGATGAAGCTTCCTTTAACTTTTGAAACTCATGGTAATGCAGTAGGAAATGTTTCATACCACTTTGCCTTGAAAGTGTGAAAAAACAAAGGAAATGCAGAAAAAACACTCAGCAACATCTCTTGCGTTGCCTTGAAGTGGCTCCTCAGCTGGGCCAGACTGCTGCAGACCACTGAGAGTGCCTGTCTGGCTGACAGCACCGCCCTGCCAGGGGCTGAGCAGCTCCTTCACAGATGGAAAACCATGGGAGCAGCGTTTGGGAGGACAGTGTCTGCATCAGACCCTCCTACAGATGAAGACTCAGGCTAGGGACTGTTCTGATAAATAAATATATTGTGCTTAAGAGATCCTTATTCACTGGCTGCGTGTTTTTACCAAAAAAAACACAGCTTTTTGAGTAAAAAAACATGGCTTTATTTAGAAGCAAAGTACTTTTTGCTCTGGGAGTATGCCTTAAAGATTGATTATTGAAGCCTGCAGAAGGTCTGTAGGTCACAGAAGTTGCTATCTGGCTAAGGTTTTGTCAATCAACTGGGTGGATGTCAGGTATTTTTGTGGAAGCTACCTGCCCCACAGGTGATGTTTGCCAGCTTCTATTGCAAATGGGGATGTGTCATGGCTGTGAGATATTGCAGCTCCCCAAATAGTAGATCCTTTAATTTAGTTTTTCTTCCCTACGCTCCAGAAACCCACACATCCCTCTAACACTGTGACAATGTCTTTAACTTCTCTTCATGACCACAGTATAACCAAGCAGGGCCTTCTGCCAGGCCCTTCCCCTGAGTTCCCCCTTTCTACACAAGTGAGCCCCTGTAAAGTCCTGCTGCTGTCAGCCGTGTCCTGGGGCACAACCCTGCTGCAGGAGGGGAATTCCTGGTTGGGCTTCTGAAGCACAGGCATTAAGAAGAGCCAGGATGTGGAATGAGGTAGATTTCCACAGAGCTGTGGTTGTGACTGAACAGCAGAGACACAGCCGGGAGAAGGGACAGAAAGGTGTGGCTTTCAAGGATGTAGGTAGCAAGAGTTGCTGAGGTATAGCTGTGTTTCATGAGAGCAGCAGCACCAAGCTCTGATTCCCTTGAGAGATCCTGTTGTCCCTTTGTCTCATGGTCCTGGTGCTGCCCAGCTGTGTGGTAGCACCAACACAGGCAGTTCTGCTGGCACTCAGACAAATGCTTAATACAACATCCGTCGTTTCACTTGGGCCCAAAAGAGCCTCGATGAGCAATTTTTTTTTTTTTGAGGTTAAGGGTTTGGTTTGTTCTTTGGAGGGGGAGGCTGTTGTTTTTCAAAGGGAGAATTATTTGACTGAGTAGACAAAAATATGTACCTTACATTTTGTAGAGGAAAGTAGCCATCTAAAGGACTGAGAATCCCAGTTTTGAGCTTCTTCCTCTACTGTTTGGCCTCAGAAGCCTGAAAAGCCTATGCAGTGCTCTCATAGTCCATAGATTATGCTCAAACTGCCAGCTTTGGAAGGCAATATGCTCCCTCATGAGCTGGAGCTTTTCCACTTTTCTCAGTGTTTCAGAGGTTTTCCAGAAGAACCCTAGGGCACAAAACAAGCCTTCCTTCTCATCAGGTGGAAAGGGAATTCCCCCTTGCAAGTCTTTGCACGATCCAGATGATAAATCCTGGCCTCAATTTTAAAAGATGGCAATACAATATATAAGCTGCAGGGAAACTTGCTGCTGCAGTGCATTGAGACAGGGGATGAAATATCATTGGTGATGGATTTGCCAACAGTGTACTAAAAACTGGGAGAAGTGTTACAGGATTTAATAGATGGAGGATGTTCGATATTTCAAAGTTGTTAATGTTTGCAGTTTTCAAAAATTATTATGCTTGATGTGTGCAGCAGCTAAATCTTTCTTGCTGATAATCAGAGCTGATTTACCTCTTTTTAAAAATTGATCTCCATCCATATGTGTTCTTATTACTCCCAAGAGGAATTAAACAGCCCAGGCATGCTCATTTAGATGAAGTTCACCCCTTGACCCCTTATTCATATCTCCAGTTCATACCTGTCCAGTTCATTTGGCCAGGAAAGCTGTTTAATCCTTCCTATTTCTCCCTCTTCTGCAAGCAACCCCACTAGCTGAATTAAACTTCTAATCACAGAACATAAATACAGACTTTCATCTCTCAAGGAAATGGGAGATTTTTATCTTGGTGGGTAGACTGCTATAACCATGGTGGACTGAACAACTTAAGGGACTTGGTTATACGAAGTTAAAATCTGCAGTTAAAGTCAAACGAAGGCAGAGACTTAGATCCAGCTCCCCAGTAAATCTTGTATGGGCAGAAGTCCCTACTGACCACAGGGATTTATTTTTAACCAAATATTTTCAAATACCTGTAATTTTTTTTTTTTTAATTTTTGCTGTATTTTTCTGCATGGCAACTTCCCACATTATAAAAGACTTTATGAATAATGTTGTGTGATACCTTCAGTACTAATACTCATTTTGATTCATTTGTTTGCTTTACTCAAGTTTGGGAGCCCCTTTTCCCCAGCCTTAAATAAAGTTCTTTAAGCTTGTAAGAAATATGATAGAATTTACAAGTATTTGAACTTAGAAGTCCATGAAATACCTGTACTGAGGGAAAATGGTCCTCTTAGTATCATTTCATTCCCTATCCTATATATTAGATATGAAATTGCAGTCTTAAAGCTAATCATTAAAATCAAAGAGCATTCATACTTGGGTTCACAATTCAGCTCAGGAAAATAAACTAGAAAAATACATATTAAGGTTTGCATTTCAAATCACCTCAAGATATGCAAGTGTTCAAATTATGATATATTTATCATTTATTCTTCCTCCAGAAATAGTCTTTTCCCAAAACTGGGAGTTTCCAAAGAGAGATTTTACTTTTTGAAATGATGACCTGTTAGAATATCAGGCATTTTGTTTAGTCTTACTGACTGTTTGGTTTGTTTGGTTTTTTGTTTTTTTTTTAATCCTTTCTTGTCACACAGTCTATGGACTTGGTTCTTGCTATTTTTACATAGTATTTTCTTTTTTTTTTTTTCCATATTCTGCCATCCGTTATCTTCTTCCAGTTCCTTTTGATTTGGAGGAGTTGGAAAATGGTAGAAAGAAATTGAAAAATGTCCCAAAATAATTGGGACATTTTAAGTATACGGCAGAAGGGATTAAAGGAAAAGAAGAAGATATGGGACAATATGAAAAAACACTTTCTCTTGAAGACAATAGGAAATAAACACATGCAAACAGTGTCATTACCTCATTGCCTAGAAACAGGTCCAAATTTTTGATTTTCAGTTTTTTAATATTCTTTTTCCCAAGTCCTTTTCCTGTTTCCCACTCAAATGCTATACAGGGATAAATTGCCCTGCACTCTCTCCCCATTGTGCTGTGGATTTTACTGAGATTAATTCTTTCATATGACTTGCATTCATGCATGAACATTCTTATGGGCACATAGGGCATAATAAAAAAAATGTTTTATTAAGAATAAAAATATCTTTTTCCAAATAGAAGGGAGTAATGAAACCTGAGACTTCCACAAGCTTTGTTAGAATGAATATAAATCATTTATCTCTCCAGTGCAGGATGAATGTGTTTTGAACTGCTTTGTTCAGACTTCCATCATTTGTCGTTTATCCAGCAGCATCCCAAGGCAAACATCAAGTTCTTCCTTCTTTCAGAAAGTTTTTATTACTTGAATTTCCTTCTCAGTCTGGTAAAAGGTTCCAGAGGATAGGACTCTCCACTCTTACATAGGATCTTGCATACAATTCATCTCATAGGCAGTAGATGTTAGCTATTTTTGCCAGTAACTTTCAAACAAAATAATTTCATCGATTTTTTTTTAAAATCTTGAAATCAAAGTATTTATGGATGTACAGAGGTGAGCTCAGTTTGCTGGGGAGGTCACGTAATTTGTCAAAGAATGGTGGGAGAGAATGTAATGTGACCCACTACCCAGGGTTCCCCTCTCCATCTCTGCCTAGGAGCTGGCTAGCTGAGCAGGGCTGTGTGGTTGGCAGTCCCCACCTCATTTGATCCTTTACTCATTTTCATTTGCTTAATGTCACAGTTAGCAGCTTGCACCTTCTCTCTGCAATACTTCTGTGTATCCGGGTTTTTGTTGAGGAAAACCCTGTTCTTGATGTACTGGCTTATTTGCTCCTCATCCCCATTTGCCCTATCAAATTTGAAACCAGCCTTCTGTTTGCCAGACAAGCAGGCTGTGTATCTCTCTCAACAGTATCCTCTGACCAATGTTTGGGGTTTTCTAATGTATTACAGAGAGGTTCAGAATCAATGTACTGCTCTGGTTCCAGCAGCCCAAGTGTGTCTGGCAAGATATGCAGGCTGGATTCACAGCTGGTCATTTATGGTCAGAGTTTTGATGGATCTCACATGGAGCATGAAGGATTGATCATTTCATCCATTCTGAAGGCTCTGAGCAACTTGGGGCAGGTCAAGCAACTCCTAAACTCTCTGAGGAAGTTGTAAAGGTTTCGTGTCAAACTATGAGAGGAAGATGATTGCAATGCAGAGTCCATGAATATACTGGCCATAGGGACTATGTTGTGTTTGTGCTGCAAGACATGAATAGGAGAGCTCATGTCTCTGAGATTAGGGACAGATCTTGTAGGTTTGAACTGACCTAAAGAGCAATTGCAGTCTTACAATATATCAATCTTGCAATATATTCCTGCGCTAGTAAAAGCATTCCAGATTTAGTTAAATGAGAGGACCCTCAAGGTGTGAATGGCAAAGATGTATTGACAGCACAGGTATGAAAAATGCAGATAACTGAGGCAGTGTGTCACAGAGAAATCTCTGCTGAACTCTCTCAGGTTTTGTTCCCCAGCTAAATTAACCCTAACAAAAGGGCATGTGCAATACATGGCAGTATGCCTGTACCACAAGGATTGGCTTTGGAGGTAGTTCTTTTCTTTTGTCCCCAGTGGAAAGTTTATCATAAAGGAGACTGGAAAATAAAAGTTGTCTCTGTAGCAGCACTACAGGATCTTACATTCTCTTCAGCTAAAAGCTGACATCTTTAACACATTGTTATAATTTCATATCCGAGTCAGTGGGTCAGGCAGTTCACAAACAAGACTAGAGCAAAACACAGCTCAGAGCAGAACTATGGTGTATGTCACATGTCTTTGCACAGGGCCATCATGAGAGCTCAGGGAGGCTGGGAGAGGTGGGGGAATGCTGATTTCCCATTGTCCAAGTTCAAGTAGCTGGAAAACTCTGCTTCCAAAATTTCTATGCCACAAGCATCTTATACCTAGAATAGAAATGAAAAATCACTTATGTGCAGCACCCATATGTCTGAATAAGTCCAAATTCTGCTTCTGTTCTGTATCCAAAACTGCTTATGTGGTAGCTTCTGTAGGGCTTCAGTAGTTAGGAAGTTCCTCATTCTCTGCAGAATATTTGCCCTTAGCCAATAACACTCATAAATCTAGTAAATCACTTCCCCACAGAGATTTTGGGTGCCCTGCATCATCTCAAGAATCTGAACAGAACAGTTTTGCATCCCTTTGTCATGCATAAGGTCGAGACGTGAAACATGGGCATTTCTAGGAACCAGCCCACCATTATGGTTGAAAAGGTTTCCAAAGATTTTGCTTTTAGTTTTGTCTTCCTTTAACATGGCAGCAGGAACACCGTTAAGAAGCTGTTGCAACAATCCCACCCAGTCACCCACCCACTCAGAATCAATGGCAGATGGGCAACCAGCTTTCCCCTCCCAGAGAAAGCCTCCCAACAGACACAAGCAGAGGTACAACTGGCCTGAACACTACCTCAAATTCTTGTTTTTTTAGCTGCGTTCACTGCTGCCATGGGCATGTATTCACTGTTGTATTCATGGGAATTGGATTCACACTTCTGATTCTGCCAACAGAGAGAAAATGCAATGAAGTTAATTTGTGGTCAGTTACCTTTGCACTCCTGCCTTTGTTCATTAAATAGGGCGGTTATTCCATTTTCAGTGGGAACATTAAGGTCAGAATAGACACGTCAAACTCTCATAGAGAACTTGGAATAAAACAAACTGAAAATTAAAAACACACATTGCCCAAAAGAATAGCTAATGTCTGTGATCTTTCTTCTTTCCTGAGTCAAATCTAAGTGGTTTTGCAGCAGAATAGTGTTGGAATTGCTCCACTGATAATTGTTTCCCCTCTTAAAGAAAACAATCAGGTGATTCCTTACCAAAGGAATTTTGCTGACCTATGTAGCATTTCTCCTCTTTCCTTTAGTTCCAAGCCTTTAAATCAATAAACAATTCTGTCTTAGAAAAATTATATCTGAGCTACTGTCATAAATTACTTGAATTCCAGTGGTAAATTAACAACTCAGTCTTTTTGTCAAAAAACACAGCATATGCTGAGTGAATATGTGTCTGTCCCACTCTCTAAATCTCATTAAATCGAGTTCCCCATCCATGACCTTTGGAAGAAGGGTTCTGCATAATCTCATATATTTGCTCACCTTGTTCCTTAAGCAACAGGCCACAACACAGCAGACACAGGAAATGGAAAAAATGATCAGGCCGATAATTATCCATGACACGAGTCCAAGTGAAAAGCAGTCCTCCTTATCTGAAGATGGGGAGGCAAAAAAAAATCATTACTGATAATTTTCATTTTCGCCTTCTACAGATAGCTTCAATTCTTTTCCCTCTTCATATTAATAAATTAGCAAAAGTGAACTCTGAAGAAGAATTTTGCTGAGGTGAATTGCCACCTTGGAAAATATATTCATTAGGAAGGACAAATGTAATTTTTTCATAAAGAGAGGGAGAACTGTTGGTATACAGTCCTGAAAGTATAGATTGAAAAGAAACCAAGCCAGGCTTGAGAGCATGCTTAGAAAGAGAAAAAAACCAGAAAAATCCCAACCTCCAACATGGTGTTTCAGATCTGAACAAGGTTTAAACTTATATGCAGTAAGTACAACTAGTGATTTAAAGGGCAGCCTGGTCAAAAGAAGGATAGACTTTGGCAATCCTGATTGGATAGGGAGGCAAGCTGAGGTACTCAAGATTATCCTTGTCCAGATCTGAGAGAAAATATGGCAGGGTTTGAAAGATTTAGAGAAAGCTCTGAGCATCTGGCTATCCATACAAGTGGAAACGGACTCTGCAGACAAAACCAAATGTCACAGCTTGATTCTGAGAAGCTTTTTAAATACGGAGAGGGTTGGGAGACAACTTCACTCAGTCACATAATTGCTGTAGCATTTCATCTTCTATCTTTACTCCCGGTGTTGGGAGAGAGGAAACGAAAGCAAGGGAAGGACAACAGGCAGTGTCATGGTGCAAATGAACTGTACGTAGATCCAAGAATTGGTGTGAGCAAAACTACCCTTAACTCTTTCAGTTTCGTATACTAAAGAGCCACTGAATGAAAGCCAGGTCAAAATTAAAGCCTGAGCAGTTCGTCTTCTGGAGTTAAGCCAAGCCCTTCTCAGGAAATGGCCAAAACTTCTCCACAGCTGTGGATCTCTTCTGCTCTAAAACTGAAGTTCTGCTTCACAGAGGTGAGCACCATCTTCTTCACACCTCAATAGCATCCTAGTGTTCCATATACCACTACCAGCATGGGTATTTCACAATTGGTTTTCTTTAATCCAAGGCTTTTGAAGATAGCTTACAGAATGGATTATTTTTTCCCACTAGCTAGATCTAATCTTAATATTTATACTTGGCAGGCAAAGGAGAGACTGGAGTATTCTAGAAGTTGTAGTCAAGCTAACTTGGGTGCCACCAGCACTACACAAAGCTCAGCATGGCCTGCAAAACCTGCCCAAGAAGATGAATACATATGTAGAGGACATGCTGAGCAGTGCATCAACACAGCTCCATTGTTACCCAGACCCCTGCTAAGTAGTTTTAACCTGCCTGGAGTTTAGCTGTGAGAACTCTAGTCACATTTTTCACTGCAGCATAGCTATACCCAGTGTCTACTTATCAGTAAACTGAAGTGGGGGGAGGAGAGAACTAAACTTACCTTGGACGTACAAATAGGTTTCTTTCAGACAGCAATCTATGTAAGGAGGGGGTAAGAATATCTCCAGGCAATAGGTATAGACGTCAATATGTTTTTTTTCCAGATTTTTAAGAATGAACGTGGTGCTGCTATTTGAATTCTGTGTCTGACAGTAGGTGACATTACTCTTGGGGATAACTCTCTCTTTGCTCAAATGGAGGGCACAGATTTTCTTCTTTTCACGCCCTTTGAAGAGGGTCATGCTGAACTCACTCACATTTTTGGGGTTGGGGAATGTGAAATTGAAGTTTCCATTTTCAAATTCCACCACAACCTGGGCGTCAGAGACATGAGCCTGATCTGAAGACATGAAAACAATAAGTATAGTCACACACGTAGCAGTGAAAAGAATCCTTAAAGTGCTAAGAAACTAATTTAAACAGAAAAAATGAACCATATGATTGTAATTTAAAGCCTGTAGGTACTCAGAATGGGCTGGCTGTGAAAAGCAGCCCTCACGATATACCAGTGCATTATTCTGGTTGTGCCAGACATTACTGATGAAATGAATGAGAAACTGGCCTGATATCTAAGGCTGGAGAGATTACTGTTAACATTAGATCAGTGACTTTGATGATATTACTTACTATCAAAGCTACTAAATTATAAAGTTATACTAATATTACTTACAATATCAGTTACTAGATATTGTTTAAAGGCCCCCTGAACCAAACAGTGTATAGACATATAATCCCTGCCTCAGTGTCAAATTGTCCTATTCACAGATAGAACAAGTGGGACAAAGATGATAATGATAATAATTATCTCTGGTTTACGGTTCATAATCTGTACCCTACCAAACATGCTATTATAAAATCATTTAAATTAGAAAAGATCCTTAAGATTATCAAGTCCAAGTGTTAGCCCAGCATTGCCAAGTCTGCCACTAAACCATGTCCCTAAGTGCCACACCATCGTGCCTTTTAAATCCCTCCAGAGGTGATGACTTTGCCACTTCTCTGGGCAGCCTGTTCCAATGCTTGACTGCTCTTTCAGTGAAGAAATTTTTCCTAATATCTAGTCTAAATCTCTCCTCATGCAACTTGAGGCCATTTCCTCTTGTCACTTGTTACTTAGGAGCAGAGACTGAACCCTACCGTGCTGCAGCCTCCTTTCAGGTAGGTGTAGAAAATGGCAAGTTCTCCCCGAGCCTCCTTTTTTTCAGGCTAAATACCCCCAGCTCCCTCAGCCACTCCTTTCATCGGCTCTGTTGCCTCCTCTGGACCCACCCTGACACTTCAATGTCTTTCCTGTAACAAGGGGTCCGAAACTGGCGACAGGAATCAAGGTGTGGCCTCATGAGTACAGGGTGACAGTCATTGCCTTGATCTTCCTGGACACACAATAATTGATACAGGCCAGGATGCCACTGGCTTTCTTGGCCACCTGGGCCAACTTTGGCTGAACACTTTGGCTTGTGTTCAGCTGGCTGCTGACCAGCACCTTCAGAACCTCTACCAGGCAGCTTTCCAGACCCTCTTCCCCCAGCTTGTAAAGCTGTCTGGATTGTTGTGACAAAAGTGCAGGGCTTGGCACTTGGCCTCATTGAACCTCGTATCACTGCCCTTGCCCATTGATCCAGCCTGTCCAGAGCCTTCCTATACTCCCACCTAACTTGGCATTGTCCAAAAATTTATTGAAGGTGCACTCCTCACTGAGGTCATTGATAAAGATATTAAACAGAACTGGCCCCAAAACTGAGCCCTGGGGAGCCCCACTTGGAAGCAGCCACCAGCTCGATGTAACTCTATTCACCGCCATTCTCTGAGCCCAGTGACCCAGCTAGTTTGATGATGTAGCTGAAAATTTAAAATTGGATGTGAACCCCAAATTTCTATATGTGGCTGCCTTAACCACAGGACCTGACTTGTCTTTGTGGAATAGATAGTGATTTGAGACATGACATAAAGTTTCAAACTCATTACTTTGATGGCTATAACACCATTACTGCTCAGATAAGGGAAGGCATAGAGGAGAAATATTACTGTGTGCAGGCACCCACATGCAATCCAGAAATCACATTTGACCTGCCCAAAATCTCTATGAAAAGCTCTCAGATGTTGCGTGACTCTCATTATACAAACTCCTTGAGAAGCAAAGAGAGTGAATTGACCAAAGACATCCTGCTAGCTCACAGTTTGACTTTGTAAAGTCAGTAACCAATAGCACAAAAAACTCCCTCAGACAAAAATATGATAAAATATGCAGTAAAAAATTGACAGTTTTCTTCTTTAAGGGCAGTATTTTCTCATGTAGAAAGACATTTAAAACATAAACCAAATTAGACAAATGCCTCTTACCTATATTTTTGCATGCACATGATGAACAGCTGTCAACTCCTGAAAAACACAAATTTTTTTTCTGTTTAAAATTCAAGAAGAGTGAGGCAGGAATGGGGGGTTAACCACTCAATGTCAAGATGCTGAAGCTATTCTATAATTTGTACCATTATCCTATCTGATCCTTTCTGTGCTACACTCTAAAGTCATATGATATGATAAAAGAATGAAATATAAAAGTAAAAGTAGAAAGAAAATGCCCAAGGTAAGAATTTATATTGATCATACATATAACATTCACAAATTATTAAAACACCTTTGCAAAGTAATACACATACTTCAGAAATAGAACTGACATGAAAGTACAACTCTTTCACCAAGATATTGAGGAAATCTGCCTGAAATAAAAAAGCATATTTTTGATTTCTCATGAGTCCTGATTTTGCAATAAGCCAGCATTATGTTTTTCCCAGACCAAAGTACTCATTTCCATCAATGTTTGTTTTGCTTCCCCCACTGCTAGACACAGAACCAACACATCTGGATGATGTTCCAATACATCAAGAAAACATTCATGCAATGCATATGGTTTTGTTCCTTTTCCAATAGCAACTTCTTCTGTTATGGTTTGTAGGTGATCTTCATTACAGAACACAGACACATTTTTAATAATTGCTCTGGTTTTGTTTTTTAAACTGCTGCCTCCATCACCACACACTGTGGCAATGCTTTGGAATGATTTATATGTCAGTACTGCCAGTATACCACAGTCTGATAGTGTTTCATTTGGATTTTTTCTTTTTGCAGTGCCCTAAAATTAAATGTTTGGATAGGTAGACAGATAAACAGAAAAAAATTCTATCTGATGTTCCTGTTTTCTGGTAACCAGAGTAAGTTCTTCAGATGCTGCTTAGAATGAAAAACATGTACTTCAGGATTTTATGATGCTAAGGAAATGCAGGGCAAATACTTAAAGTCTTGGATGCACTATCCTATTCTTGTTAAAGCCACATAGTAGTGTAGGTAGATCCACGCAGAGCAGACCCCCAGCTGTGCCAGGGATTGCACTGATTGCACAGTATAAATAATCTTTTTTTCCCAAGGCACCTGTTATCTTTGACATTTGGCCTGTGAATGCACAGGAATATAAGATCATTCTCTTTTGAGTAGCTTTGTGTGATATTGACTCTTTCAGTCTTTTAGTGTTTATGCTTTTTTCCTTTCTTGAATTTTTGGTCCTCAGTTGCTGCAAGGGCATTGAAATGAATGATATCCATTTAAGATACTTTTAGTGTGACACAGAAGCTAATGGACTTCTGAAAGACACTTTGCAATGCTCAGCTAGAGAGCAGTAGAAACTGTTATCTCTTCTTGATTGATTTACCATTTCCCTAGTTATCAAATTCTTCCTGGTTTACTGTGCACAGTCATTGCCCTTATCTAATTCAGTGACAGTTCTAATAACTGTACTTCTCTCAGGACTATTACTTAAGTATATGATAACAGACAAGGTGTTCAGCATCTTGTACCACTGATGTGAAGATAAGGCAGACAAAACACACAGCTTGCCAAGCTACAGTGAAATAGAGCTCTAGAACCACTGAAGGCACAGACAGAAAATGCAAGCTCTTAAAATGTTATGTAGTCTGAGAAGATGAAAGCAAAGGTCAAATAAAGAAATAGTTCTTGATGACTTATATTTTGCATGATGAAAGAAAACAGTTACTATGAGAAAAGCATTTGAGATAAAGGTCATTTAAAATGCTCTGTAGTTTGACATCCTGTAGTCTGGTAACACATACTTTTAAAATTAGGCCAAACACCTAACAAATTATTTAGGAAAGAGGAGAAAAAACCCAAATGTGCAGCAGAAGCTAGGGAGCGTGATGAATGCATAAACTCATCTGATACTTTTGAGAAGCACCTATGTGGAGTTGAAACCTCCACATTTGTCACTGGTCATTTGAGAGGAAAGGCAGATGCTGTCTCTGTCTGGGCAGCTCCAGTGGTGCCATATTCCTTTGATATCCCAGAGGAGCCTAGGACAACTCTACTCTGAGCACTAAAGTAACAACTTCAGATTTGTTTTCTCTGTCTCTTAGAATAGTTCAATTTGGCTGTTAGCTAATGAAATTGCCCTTTCATACAGTGTGGGTTAAAATGTTTTTCAGAGATCATGGTTTTAATCCTTGTTTTTAATGAAAAAGGGCAGAGAGAGGTCATTAAGCATTTAGTTCATGTGACCTTGCGGCAAGCTGAAAGATTGTTTTGTATTCTCTCCAACCCAGAAGCCTAAAATGCCTGTTTTCAAGGAACACTCATAATATATGAGTGTTATATAATAAATACTCATTCAGTAATATATTTCTCTGAATGAGCATTTTGGTAAATGTGATGCAATTAGTATTCCTCTGAAACAAGTGCCCATAGAGAAGAGTGTGCTTAGTATAGGATAAAGGTGGCACATTTTAGAATTAGATTAACAGTGCCTGAGACTAAAACACAAAATTGTCTACATGGGTGACCACAACGGGTGACAGCTGATATAAATTTCCAGCTCCCTGGATATTCTGCATCAGCTCTTTATATGAATTGACTTGCTGAATACTAAAAAGTTGTTCATTCCCCCTCCCGGTGCCTGACTGCTGATCTTCTGTGCCCATTTTTACCCATTAATTTCTAGGTAATCATACAGACCTGTAGCACTCTGTTGTTAATGGCCAGACACATTTGGGATGTTTCTTGCCAACCTCCAGTCAGAATGAAAATGCATTTAGTAGAATGTGAGATTGCAATCTGGGGTTTAAACACCCACTGACTACTATTCACTGACTACTTCCACCTCAAAAATATGTGAATAAATGTATACATTATGATATTGTTGAAATTGAACAGAAGAATTTCACTGGTTCAGCAGTAAAAATGCTTAGATTTGGCTGCAAGATTCATTTTTGTTATTTTTCACAAAAAAAAGATAATTCAATTGCATCTAAAGGTTTGAGAAAAGAGAAAACAAGTCTTTAGTTTGTTTCCTAGCAATGTCACAATGTGGAGGAGTTGTTCCTGGGTCACCTGATGTCAAGCAGAGTACCAAGACAAATATTATGGTTTAGATATAAATCTAAGAGATTAACGTATGTATGAAAGTTATATCTTGTTCTGTTAAACTCTGAAGGAGAGCTTGCATGAGTGTAAATTTGTGTATGTATATTTACAGTCATGTATATTTTCCATTTCTTCTTTAGTGTAGGAGGAAAGCCTTTTGGCAGAAGTTTGGGAATTTCTATGGTAGTGTGCTTGGATACTGAGGCCAATGGCAAGTGTGTTATTTTCATTTTAATGAGATTGGAATTTTGAACTTCCTAGTTATACTTTGGCAGACCCAGTACTATTTGAAAACACCACCAATCCATTACACATTTTGGTCTTAACAGAAGTTTGAAAAACACTTTCAATCACTTTTTGAGCTTGGAGTTTAGGTCAGGAGATGAGAATACTGTTACTTGGTTTTCTTGCTGTTTTATGATCTGCCCCAGCTCTCAGAAAACTAACTAGCTAATAAAAAGAACAAGCATAATTTCACTTGTGTGTGTTTGCCTCTGAAGATGAGCAAGGAAATCGCAGACCCCACCCTTAAAGCTAACACATTTGTTTCGTTAATAATAAATGCATAATGAAAACATAGTTTTAAAGTTGCTATAGTTTCTAACTTTAAAGGCAGTCTGAAAGATGACACTGTCAATTTAGTGTCATCAGTCATACGCCTAAAACTAATATTTCTATCTTACAAGAATCCAGGCTTAAGTGAGAAAGGAGTGCTTGTGGGCATGGCAGTAATGGCCTGATTTATTCAAAGAAGCCATCTTTAATCTGAATTATTTCTATGGTATAACTTATGTTGAGAAATACTGAAATTCATATAAAATATACCACAGAAAGAACAACCAGTGTTCATAACATTTCAGAAGCCCTCCTAAGAAATTACCATGGTTTCCTCTTGTATTGACAACCGGAGATCCATGGGTGAAGCGATAACACTTTGCAAACATTGATGTGCAACAGCTCGTGCAATGTTTCATAGCAAGGGCCTCAATTGCTATGGAATCCTACCTACAGCTTCCCACTCCAAAATCCCACTGCTCTGTTTCCCTTCAGGCACCAGAGAGGCTCCCTGCTCTTGTGAACAATTTCTTTATCACAATTGGGTTATCAAATCATAATGCACACATGCACGCATATATACCACCTCCTGTGACCTATTTACATCAGAGGCCACAAGTTATGCTGAGACAAAAACATGACAGATACCATTTCTTCTTACACACAGTCTATTTCTCTTGCCATCTCCTTTGCCCAGTCCCCTGCCCAAATCCTGTCCTCCATATTTGAAGGAAGGGAGAAAGAAGGGAGAAATGCTGGTATCAGATAGAACAATTATTTATACCCTTAAAATTACAGTTTATTTCTTCCCATGAGGAAGGGCTTTCTAGATCGTTTCAGTCATATGTAAAAGCATTTTGTGCTAAACTGACTAGGTGAAAAGTAACCAAACTGAAAGGATTTTTTGTTAGATTTAGGAACAACTTTCCAAGGAGAACTCCCTTTAGAGATACTGATTACAATTACTCTTTTTTGTGATTTCCTCTGTCTTTTCTTTCTATCTGAAATCTCAGCATACTATCCATATATGTTAGCTTTCAAAAATCTATCTGCATATCTAAAGAGCTGAAAACTAGTTTTAATTTATAGGAAATCTGAAGTTCTTCCTGAAACTTCAGGAGTACTTAAATTCTATCCCTTTTCACTAGAATTTCAGAAGCAGCCCTTAGCATGACCATCAAAGGAGTATATTTAGATGATGTTAACTGTGCACACTAAATCTCAGATCTTACTTATATGAAGCATCATACCAAATCCTTGGATAGAATATGTATAGCAAAAAATACTCTTCATAATCTGTTATTATCTTTATTTCCACACTGATCCATTAATATGTGGGTTTCAGAGAGGTTACAGATAAAGATGTGATATTTTACTTTGCACAGCTGGGATAAAACACCGAATCTTGTTAAATGCTATGTTCATGTTTAAGGCTGGACTGAGATTCGTGCTGTCACTGTGCATCTTCTCAAACACAGCATAGGAATTCCATGCTTCCTTTTAAGCCTGTGTTTCAAGCCTGCACCAAAATTATTCCATCTACTTTCCCATACCATATACATTTTTCATTGCATAAAAATTCCCTACCCAAACGAGAGCAGGTTTAATATTGATAACTTGGTTTCTCTTTATCATTCACAGTCATGCTGCTGTGAGATCTTGTATCCATCAAGGGAAGCTGGCTGGAGCACCGCAATCCAAACAGCTAAAGGGTGACACTGAGCAGATCAGCTAAGGAACACAATGAAAACTTGTACTTTTTAGTTTCTGAGCAAACATCCTATGCTGGCAGGAATTCTCTTTCTCCCAACTCTAGTGATATTAGGGTTGAGAGTCTTTTTGCAGCTGTTACTCTCTGTTACCTTTATGCCTCCAACCCTGGCTATCATGCTTCATTTACTGTCTCCTACCATTGGCTAAGTTATATTCTATAGAGACACCTACTGCAAGAAGAATAATCCAAAATGTTACTCACCGTACAGGGCTTCAAACTGAAAGCAGAGGACACAGAAAGTTACAGCAACTGCCTTCATGCTGCCTGACACAGAGGCATCAGCCTTCTGCCTACTGTGAAGATGGAAAAGAACACATGGGTAGAAAAGGAAGTGGTTTGTGGGTTCTGGGGAAAATGTAAGATAATCAGAATGAGTTTTTAATTTACCATGTGTCCCTTGACTATGTTATAGCTATGTCAGCATTAGCTGTTGCACATACCTGGTTTAATGTTTTATTTTTTTTCTTACCTAATGGTTTGCTGTCACAGACAGGAGGATGACTTTCTGACATTACTTTTATTGTTCACTTTGCAAAGACTGTTTCTGGTAAAGTCTATCACAATAGTGGCTACAGTCATGTACAGCAGATTTCTGCAGATGGCCCATGATCAGCAACAAGTATTAACTTACCATAGATACATATTTGTAACTGGCTAGGTGGTTTCTCCCTATCAGTTTCTACTGGTTTTACATAACTAATGGTCTTGCTCCATGTGGAAACCCTTTGTGTGTGTGTGTCCTGGTCCTGAAATTCATAAGAACATGGCCAAATTGCAGAAAGATCCCTTTGGCCCTGTAGCTTCTAAAAGGTTCACCCCAGCGTGACTTCCATCCTGGAGATGAGGCTTGTTTTGCCTGAATTTTCATGAGAAACTTCATGTGGCTCTGTGAGAGGATCTGACTCAGTGCCCTAGGGCCTTAGGTCAAAAGGTTCTCTCCTTCCCTCTTCCTTGCCTTTATGCAGCACTCTCTATCCTGACTTGTTATCCATCTTTATCCTGGGACCCTTTGTAACATATTCTACAATCATTTAATCCTGGCTGCTTATTTATGTCTATAATACTAATTTTAGTGCAGAAAATATGCAAGAAAACCAGCTTCTAAATCACGTTTAATATATTAGATGAAGTCTGCATTTCTGATTGCACAAAGAAAAAGCACAAAGAAGTGCTAGTGTTGCTTGACAGACTTTGCTGGGGTTGAGTCCTTGTAATGGTCAAATAATTGGAAAATAACAGGACTGTGTAACAGATTCACTCCTACTTTATACTGTGTAAGTAAATCCTCACATGTTGGTTTATTCTTCTTCAAAAAGTGGTTTAATGTCTTTCATTATTACTGCTAAAGATCTCTTCACATGGACCGTGGCAGAGTTTTACTTTCTTCTGATCTTTCTACAGTCCTGTAAGTCTATGCCTTTATAAAACCTACAGTCAGAACTAAACCTGAGTCAAATCAGGTTTTGATCTAAGTTTTCAGCTCGTCTCTGGGGCCAAAATTAAGTAACTCTAAGTTGAGAAAGTTTCTGCAGTCTGCTTTAATTCTAAAGCCCAAAAGCATATGGAGGTTCAAACAATGATACACCTACAAAACATCCACCTGACTTCTGCTATGAAGTTATAAACTATGTTGGGATCTACTGAGGTTCCAGGTAGGATCATCTCTTCTATCCCCCATAAAAACTAATGGAAAGTGCTGAAAGAACAGAGCAACCTCCTCCTGGGACATGACCTTTACTGCTCCCAAACTTAAGAATGGCCCCCAGAAAAGCCTATAGTAAAAAGAGCTGCTGCTGCAGAGAATTAAGAGTGAAAGAGAACCATGTGTCAAGTACCCTGTGCACACCTTTGGGACAGCAGGGTGACAACACACACCAAAGACTAAGTCCTACAAAGCCTATCACTCACTGGGAAGGCCAACAAAGGTATAGGGGAACGTACTCCATGTGCAAAGTTTTGGCTACTTTTTTATGAAAACAAACTTTAAAACAAATCAATATTTTTAGGGTTCCAAAATTTGTTGTCTTTCTTAAAAAAATAAACATTTTGTTAGAAAAGTAATTTTGTTAGAGAGGATTACTTTTTTTAACCAATACAGTTATTTTGGAGCAACTTAGTCCTTCCCTCCCTGTGACCATATCAGTTACACCAAGGCAGACATGATTAATACACATCTATCTCACTTTTGGGAGAGGAATATCTACCAGCATAGCTCAGCTGGTATACATCTCACTACAACAATTCAATAAAGTCTCACTGTCCAGTTTGTATATGTCAAGTCCTCTCTCTTTACTATAATTATAGCTTCAAGTCTACAATTACACCTCCTTTTTTGTTTCTTGGCACTTGGGATGGCTAGAACACACTGACCCCTTTATTTCAAAGGGGTCAAGCCCAGAGAATACTTTGCAGTACATTTGGCAGCACTCTGAAGTTTGATCTAAACAGTGATTCCAAGTGTATTTGATGATGAGCCAGCAGAGCCAGGGGCACTTCCAGCATATATTCACAAGTGAAGAGACACAAAGTTGAGCTCTGCACTCAATGTGGGGGATGCTCCCCTTCTAGTCCCACACCAACAGAGACTTCTCTGCCTTTCAATCTTTCCATCTTTGCCTCGCTCCCCTGTCAGCACTTACCTACTTCACAAAGACACTGTTAGTGCAATTTAGAAGGGTTTCTTCTACACCGCAGTTGGTTACGGTTAAACACCTGGAACAAGTAGTCTGTTTCCACAGGCTTCCTACAACCGTAACTATTTTCACTCACAAACACGTGTTTCCTTTTTCCATCCTTACTCATTTCACTTCTCTGTGTCTTGATTTTCACTCTCCTATCCACATACACCCCTTAGAGCTGACTTCCTTCCTCCTCCAACCTGACTGTCCCCCAGTCCCTGAGTACCCTGCTCCTCAAGCAGTAGCTTCCTTGCACCATGTGCAGTAACTCCTGTCTGGAATATAGCCTTTCCTTCACCCCATGCCCTATTCTTTCTTCATGTCCTACTCCCGATGCTAGCCTACAGTGATAATCTCCTTTTCATCCTGCCATCTTGCTTCTGACTATTTGCAAACTGGAAAATCCTTATGAATTGTCATGCCTTTAAAAATGCAGTGATACACTGAGTTCCAAAGAGAAATGGGCTTGCTCTTGCCCAGTGTTCTCTACGACACAGTCTTCAGTGCTTCTCCCTTCTAGCTCCTAGTAACTTGGAAAACAACTCCCCTGCTGTTTCTCCCAGGACATAGCAAAGAATTTCCCTGTGTGTATGATGTATATTTTTCTTTGCTATGCTTAATCATATAATTACTGTTATGACTCAAAAAAATGTCCATGTTAGTGAAATGATGCTGCATGGTCCACTGGGAAACCAAGGTGCAGTGAAGACTTTTATTCCATCTCACCAGCAGTTTTCCGGCCTCTGCTCACACATGAGCAGTTGCCCGCAGCAATATTCTCTCCATAGAATATTTTGCAATTCTTTCTGCAGAGACTGCTACAGTCTATCCACACAAATTATATTCCATTGTCTCCTGCTGCTTCTCATTCTTTGCTTCAATATCTGGCCTATATTCTCATGACTCTGGGTCATTCCCTCAGGGCTGGAGCAGAAAGCCTCTACACTCATGCGTTTTCATTTCCTGTCCTCCTAATTGAGAAAGGGAACAATGACTTTCACTGTGCTATTTTTAAAGTACGATGATGGCTTGAAATCCCACTTCCCATCTGCACCACTCCCCATTAGGTGTGTAAACAAGCTGCAGACATTCAGGATGTAGAGATTTCAGCCGAAATGCAGCTCATGTGCTCCCTCGTTTGTTCTGATGCCTCCTTTGCTGATATATTGGTCTGGTCACTCCCCCAGGCCTCTGGGCATGCTGTAATATTCTCTCCATCAATGTGCCAGTAGAGGTAACTGGGACTCAGCTCAGGCAGCTCAGCAGCAAACACCTCCCTGCAGAGCAGATCTAATGAGATGGTCCCCTTTGGGGTGGGGTTGTGTGTGGCTTTGCTTCTTGATACAAGCTCGGTTACCCCATTAATCACTTCATTTTGGAGTTTGGGGTTGTTTTTTTCCTTTGGATGATGCTTGGGAATATTTGTCATCAAGTTTCCTAAAAGAAGGGAAAAAAAGTATGTTAAGGCATTTATCCCAGTACTAAGGCTTGTGAGGGCATTGACCTATAAATTCATTTGACAGGCACAAAGTGGCAAATTCAGTCAAGTCTAAACAGGTTGTCCAGGGAGGCAGTAGATGCCCCCTCCCTGGAAAAAAACCTGACCTAGTTGAAGATGTCATGGCTTATTACTGGGGGGCTGGACTAGATGGTGTTTAAAGGTCCCTTCCAAGACAGACTGTTCTATGATTCTAAATGCCTCTTCAGATTCTGGGACTAATGTTTTGGACTGGCTGGCTCAAGACATCTGAGAGCCACCTAGGAAAGCACTCTCCATCTGACCTTAGGAACTGCTATGCCTCTGTGGATCCAGTCCTGTCCCTCCTGCAACACAGTTCCCTAAAAGAGGTACTGAACACTTGTCAGGGTGGGGGGCTTCAGATAGAAAGGGACCAGTGAAGCTCCTGTGCATGTGCTGGTGGGCTGCAGACCCACAGGGTGGCTGGGGAAGGTTTCCTGTCTTCAACAACAACAAAGGTAATGACATGCTCTTGCCCTTTAAGGTGCACTAGGAAGAGGACTTAGAGCAGCAGGCACTTTTCACTGGCATGTGCTGGAGTGTGCAGGAGGTGTTTGGGAAAATACAAGGGCTGTAGATGGCCTGTTCATGGGCAGTTTTCCAGAAAGAGGAGTGAATCTTCTGAAGCCATTGCAGTTTCCCTATTGCCAACATTCTGATGAGTGGGACTTTTTTACAGGACCCCTTATATTCAGGTTTGGAAAGAAGGTCTTTCAGAACAGACGGCAAATGTGTAAAACCCAAGGGAAGTGCAAATCTGGAGACCAAGACTGTTACTGCCTAGCACGAGGGGGAGCAGCGCATGGCAGATACATGCGGGTGTGCTGGGTGGCCGTGGAAGTTATTCTAGGTGCGACAGTGCCAAATTATACACATTTTGTAAAATTTTCACACCCCAAGTCTTTCAAAGCTTGCAGTAGGGTGGAGACCCCTATTATGTGGTTATCTGGTCAGCTGCCTTTGAGGAGTTAGGGTGGAAAGAGCCACATTCTGTGGTGGTGCTTGGGGTTTGTGGTGTGGTTTTTATCTCAGCATTGTTGTGATTACTTTTTAAAGGTAAACTCTTGCTACCACTGCCTTGACAGTTTAACAAAGAGAAACTTTCTGCGACAGAAAAAGCTGCCAAAGTTGTGATGCGATCTTGCAGACAACAAATAAATGAAAAGTTATGCTGAAAATTACAAGGGCAAGTGAAGCAGAACAACCCTGTATTGGACTTCCAGAAAAACTAAAATGGCTAGGGACACACAAATGCTTTTCCCAGCTGACTTAAATTGCTTTGGGAAACCCTGTCTCTCAAGCATCTTAAAGCCAGACTTCACTATTGTTGTTAGTGGTTAACGAGCTAGGCTTAGCTCAGGCCTTGGTGGATTTGGGGAGTAAAAAAATGAAATCACAAATATGTAATTAAGTCTCCTCTATTTTGTGTCTGTCATTCAGAGTCTCACAGGTTAATGCCTTGGGAACAAAGTTCTTTGTGCATGCAGGCCGAGGCTACCCAAGTGAGTACTCCCACCTGCGAAGGTGAGATCCCTCACTCCGCCCAGCCACTCCTCTGACGGGTGCCAAAGCTGAGTACCCTGCAGTGCTGTGTCAGCCCCGGGCTCCTCCGCAAGGAGCTGGTTGTGTTTCTCCTTCTGCAGGAGAGGCACCCAAGAGCTGCCGTTCAGGCTGAGCTCACCCGGACGCTGTGGCACGGGGGCAGCAGCATTGCTGACCNTGAAACGGGGCCCGGCCGTGAAAATGGGGCCCGGCTGTGGGGACGGGGCCCGGCCGTGAAAACGGGGCCCGGCCGTGAAAACGGGGCTCGGCCGTGAAGATGGGGCCGTCCCGTCCAGCCAGTGCCACACGGGAGCCTCGCCCTCAGCCCGGTCTCGGCACAGCCGAACTCCTGGCTCGCAGTGCAGCCCTTTAGGGTCACCCTGCACCGCCCCGCGTCGGCCCTCACGAAGGTGCGATTGTGTTCTGTGGTTTCCTAGAATCCCACACTAGCCTCTGCACATGCACGTGGCTTTGAGTTTAAAGGGGTTTGGGTTTTTTTTCTGTCAGGAAGAAATTCTAAAACCGCACAGCAGAGAGCAGTGTAATGTCAGGGTCGCCAGTGCCTGTTCTTGGACGAACAGACAGAACAGTTTCCTTAGGGCTCAGGAGGTTTTGAAAGCATCATAGCCAAGAAAGGGGTTTGGTCTTTTTTGCAGGTATTTGAACATTGTTTATCTGTTTTCGATAATTTGAAGAGAAAGAACAAGCTATAAAAATAATCCTTCCAGCAGGCCAGGAAAGACCAAGAGGTAATGGAGTTTAAGTAGAAGTCACTTCTCAGGGAATCACTAGGAGTGTGTGGCTAACGCAGTCTCAGAGGTGCTGTAGTGGAGGGTGAAGGAGGGACTCCCCCGAGGCCAGACAGAGCTCGGTAGAGTGAATTAACCAACTTGAAACCTGGGAGCAATTTATCTCCTGCAAGAGAGAGGATGAGAGTTGACTATAAACCTTTATGACATGTTTGTTTTTTGTCTCTTTTAACCCAGTGATGCAGGTCTCTAAAGCCTTTGGCGTGCTTCAGGATCTCACTGTAAAGAAGGGATCTAGGCATACTTCTTTCAGTTAGCTTCAATGCTGTCACCGCACAAAAAGGAATTTGTAGTAATAACTAGAGTGACAACCAGCAAAAAAATAGAAATCAGATATCTATATTCTCTAGAAAACATGTGATTGAAATGACTACTCTCAAACATGACTTCAACCACAGTGATCACGTTGCAGATCACTATAGGATATTCTGGTGATTTGGCCTTTGTCATGTAAAGACTTCAGATTTCCTCACTGAAGTTCCCAGCTGCCATGTACCTTTCTGCTCCTGGAAGACACAGCACTGGAACAAAAAGAATGAGCTCTGCTGCTGCCAAGCTCATGTCTTGATTAAATGCCCTGTGTCTCTAGTGCACTCAATAGTTTAGGGTGAACTATCTAAACCAGATTTAACAGGATCACAGTGTCAGCCTGAATGCAGGAAGTACCTATGTACATTCAGGCAAGCTCTCCAGTAGCTAATATACCCTTGTACTCAGAGTATAACCTCAGCAAGCTCTGCTCAGTCTAAGCTGTTCCCAGCTACTACTAAGCTGGTCCAGGCAGATCCATACACATGGTATAGGAATGTGCAGTTCCCTGCTCCTCCATGACTGACTGAAAAGAACACACTTTTCACACTAGGTCTCTTTGATCTCCACTCTGTGTTTGCTGGTCATTAAAAGTGAATATTTGCTTAGGGGCCTTCATTGTCATCACCCCACTAATGCTTCATTTGGGTCTGTAGCCTCATGTGATCCTGACTGAACCACAGCAGAGCACACCCATACCCAGAGTAGAAGCAGCCTGCTGGAACCTCCTATGGCCTAGCAAATCTGGGAAATAAAGGTGTCCCTACTGTTTCTATAGATACTACAGAATCCTGGATTTTCTGTCTCCTCATCAGAATCAGACAATTCCTCAACCAACCTGCAGATTTTTGTAGGTTTTGAGAATCTTTCAGGATAGCACTACCACATGTCTTTCCTCATGTTGCATTCCTCACTAGGCTCCCACTAATAGATACTTATCTGTGAGGTAAGATACTTGACCTCTGATTTTTTATTTCTTATTCTCATCTGGTACAGCCTTTACATTTATACTCTCATAAGTTTAGATGACTGTTGGAAAAGGTGGAAGTTGGTATTTCTGTGTTCTCACTAGGTTGATACTGCTGCTAAACATTATTGTTACATTAGCATCTGAGGTTAATGGTAGTACTGTTCACACACCTAACTCCAGAATTCCTCAGGAATCCTCTTCTGGCTGGAAGATGCCTTGCTTTGCTGCCAGGCCAGGAATGGAGCTTGTTGTGACCCTGAAATTTGTATGCAGTCTTTTGTTGGTGATCACAGTATGATGGTGAAGGTACAAATATATTACTTCTGATACTGGGTATCTTGTTGCACATGCAATCAACAGATATAGGATTCTGTAGTTATAAGATCATGGATTCATATTATATTGATTTAGGCATGTATACCTCCACAAGCCATTGTTTTTTTCCCTTCCCTGCTAGATAAGAAAAAAGCTGTAACCAAAACAGCCAGTCTCACCACTCTAGTTCTCATTGGGTTGCTGTGGTTCTGTGGTTACACTGTGTTTTCTAGTGACATCAGTGAAGCCTCTGCAGTTCTTGAATGACGGTCTGTTTTGGTGCTTCTTTTGTTTGAAGAAGAAAAATAGTTGAAGGGGAAAAAATTTATTTGGCCATTTGCATCTTTCCTTCTAGTTACGTTTTCATAAGTAGGTGATTAGTGCTAGTGGTTACAGAGAAGAAAGTGGTGATTTTATTATTAGCTTTGTATCAGACAAGTACAAATTGTTCTAGTTGATATGGAAACATAACTGGCTTTCCACTGTGAAGAGAAACATTTCATTGTTTCCAGGCTTTGAAAACTACCCCAGAGATCCCCTTTGGTCTATCTAGGTTTTCCTGCTGTTTTTCTAGGCTGTTTATGTTGCTTTGAGTTCTTCCATTTTTTCTATAATACAGAGCAGCCAATCAACCTTGTTTATGTGAACTCAAAAGTCTACAGGGCTTCAAAAAGGGACAGAGTAAATTTGTGGAAGAGAAATCCCTTGAGGCTGTTGAAGACAAAGTCACCAACCTTTGAAGTTCTGAGCTTCTGGTGAAGGAGGGCTGAAATAGTATTTTAGGAAGGTTTCATAGCATGCTGTCATTGATTGTACACACTTCCCTGCCATCTGCTCTTGGGCACTCCTGGGAAATGGACAGCTGCTACTGTGTCTTTTAGCATCTTTCCTGCCTGCTCTGGTCTTGAATGATGCCTACAGACACTGTAGAACAGATCCTGTTTTATTCGTATTCATTTATATTGTACTCTTCCTGATTATTGCAAATAGTAATGTTACCACACATGAAATATGAAGCTGCTGTTGCGCTCTTCTGTTAGGCATCAGTAGAACTGAGAGTGTTTTGGTATTCTCAGTGAGTTAACAGTGACTGCAGCAGGGTTGGGAGCCAAGGGCACAGCCTGCTCTGGAGTTTGCCAGTTTCAAAAATATGAGCTATGATACTTCATGATTTACTATTTACAAACAGTACAAATAAGATGCATGACTGCAGTATGTGTGTGACTTGGGAAGGGAAAAGAAAAGCTAAACACAGTATTACCAGCACAGATAAAACTCCAGCCAGAAACAGATTCAAAATACTAATCCTTGGTAGGTGGCAGCATCTAAATCATTGATAAGGTTGTCAGATCTGAGATCTTTCTTGCATACAAAAGAATGATGCTTATTGGTTTTGATCCTTAAACAAATCTTCCTTCTGTCAGAAAAATCTGCCAGGTAAAGGATGTTTAAGTGTTTAATAAAATTGTTGAAAGCTGTGATTCCTAATTCTGTTGCAGGGCAGATTCACAGAACTCATTACTAAGCCTGCTGCTGATCCATGCTGTAACAGGGCAGTGTTGGTATATCCTCTTTAGAAATCTCCAAGGGCTTACATGCAACAAAAAAAACCATTAGTGCATTCGCTATTAAACTTGCAAATTTTCAAGATATGAATTTCCTTATCTGTATCAGTACAAAATTGCCATCTTTCACAGATTATCAGTAGAATTCAAGAAGGCCTGCCAGTTGTCAAAGTTTTGCACTGAGAGGGCAGAGAGTGAGGATAGTCAGTGCTCCAGGCACGCTCCTGCCTTTGGGCAGACAGCAGCAACCTGTATGTGCAACATCCCAGCAGCTCCACAGCCTTTGGGCTGTTCCTCTGACCCAAGGAAAGTTTAATTGCTGTATTCACGCACATGCCCACGTGCACAGAGGCTTTTTCAATAGATGAGCATTCTCTGTATGAGCTTTCTGGACAATTCTAGTTAAGGGAAGGTGACTAATTGCATCAACCCTCCCCTCACTGGAAAGTGAGTCCTTGTACTCATACATACCTAAGAAATTAGGGCAGGAACTAAAGAGGACTCTGCAGAGCTTGTAAAACCTCTTGATTTGGAATTTTGCTGAGGTCTACTTTTTAAACCTTTTTTTACAAAAGGGCCAAGGAATCTCTAGCGATCACATATCATCAATGCATCAATTTTCTGCTGAAAAGGCTGAAAGTAGCACTTTAGCAAAACATGGAAATATTTTCTAGACAGAAACTGGAAACTCTGATTTTCTGATAATTTTTAGGTTTTACTTCAGAATAGTGTCAAGACAACGTATTGCTGAGTAAGTGACAGGTTTTGTCAAGAGTTTTTTTGTAATAGAGTGTGGATTTAGGTAGCAAGGGAAGCCTCCAGGCATACTCAATATAGAGCTATGCATATTTCATAGGCATATTTTTAGATTACTGTCTTTTATTGCATATGTTTAATAGATTTAAATCCAAAATCTACTTTCCCACACTACCTGCTTCACATGCAACAGGCTATTTCTAGCTTTTGTTCTTCCAGTTCTAGTGCAGGGATAGCTTTCTGCTACACCTAAACATTTTATAAGCCTTTTCCATATTGTTACTACTACATGACAAGTAAGATTTTGAGAGTTATTCACAATCTTAAAGCCGCATGAACAAGCTTTTAGTGTGAATCTGATTAGTTGGCTGCACGTGCCAACGCTTTTAATCCATATACTGGCCTCCATGGCAATTAAATCAAGTAAGAAAGGATTAAGTTAAAAGGAAGTAAGAAAGACTCAGATAGGTCAAACTGACAGCTTCTGAAGTTCTATTTGTCATAACAATGACTTGAACTTGAAACCATACAATAGTAACTACCCATAATCAGAAGAAAAAGGCTGACTAGTTATTGAAAAGTAATTGGACCTTCATTAGCTACTCAAATGGCACAAATAACACAGAGCACTTCTGGTTTCATTGCAAGGTGGAAAGATCAACACAAGAGTTTTTGTTACATTTGGCCTAATTGGGATGTTTTTATATTAAATCTTCAATATCTTTTTTTCTTTACAGGTTTAACATATCCATAATTTCTGTTCTTCTGCAAAGACTAGACTTAAATTTAGTTTTTAGTTCACTATCTAAACTGAAATTCTGAAGTTTTGACAAACTAGGAAGTTGAGAAAAAATAATTTTATATTTAGCAGAGTTATTTTGTTATAAATTTGATATCGTCAAATAGGTAAATCAATATTTCAAAGAGTCCAAGTATTTGATATAAAAATACCAACAAATTTCCTTTTTTTCCGCAATCTTTCTATACACAAAAACTTGCTAAAATAAATATTGACATATTCACTGTTAGAGGAAGAGGTTATTAAATTCAAGTACTTCATGTCTCTAGAGCGGATTAGTTGCTGGGTGTTTCATGTTCTGCACGTTAAAAAGTAAACCAGGAACATCCATGTTGCTGAATCGAAATCAACCTTTTGAGGAAGAGCCGTTTCAAAAGGTGCCACGTTTGGCAGTGCCACTCATCCTGTGACAGGCTGAGTGCCTCTCGCTTCCTGCAGCCCCTTCCTTTGGCTGCCTGACTTCCATTGGTGCTGTGCACGTTGGTCATCCACCCCTGGGTGAGACACAGCCTGCATCCCCTGCATCCCCTGCATCCCCTGCTCGTTCAGGGGTTTGTTGGGTGAGACACGAGCGATCAGCTACTAGGGAAAAGCAAACCAAGAAAACACATGCACACACTTAGCATAGGGAATGCCCTCCTTCCAGGAACCAAAAAGCAGCTGCTGAAATTGTGTTTCTGAATACAGTTCTGAGGCATCTGAAGCACCAGTGAAGCTTCTCTGTCAACACCAGAAAAGAACCAAACCTTCGCTGTCACCAGTGACAGTAAAGTAATGGCTGGATTTAATGAAAGTGTGTGTAGGCCTGATCTTTTTTAGTCATAAAATATGAAGTAAAGACATGATAAAAAATAATGCATGTTTTTCTGAAAATTGAAGTATAAATGATGACATTAATGTGACAAATTTTTACACTAGATATGTCCCTGTAGCTTATATAGGAGAGGAGGAATAACATGAGTTTGGAACCTATTGGTAAAATTATAATAATGTTACTGTGTTATTGCAGAGAGGTGAAGAGGGAAAAGGGTTTAAGAGATGTTTCACCTTAGTGAGAGAGTACTATAAAAAGAAGACCAGACAAATAATCATATAATACAATATGATATAATGAATTAGTTTGACATTATGAGAGAAAGGAAAATATTATTAATTTGTGAAGCAGACAATCATCTTTGCTACAGAATTAAAAGTGAGAAAGCTTTTATAAATGCTACCCACACGATCTAACACCTCATCAAGGCTCAAGTATGAAACCAACTTATTCTGCTGATTACTGCTGTTCTAGCTACCTTTCCTGCATGTAAAACATTAAGTCAGCCAGTTATGAAGCTGTCAAATGTTTCTAAAGTGTCACTTACCAGAAGGACTTGATAACTTACAGAGAAATGAACTGTTTTGCTTCCTGATCTTGATTAAGTACCGCTAAGATACCACATTTTGTGACAGTTCGAAATATGGATTACTTTTGGTACTTGTTTCCCCACCACTAAGTATTTTTACAATTTTTATCCAGCTCATTGCACCTACATTTTTTATCTGTATGGTGCAAATAATTTAGACCGTAGTACCACCTAAGACCCTTTGTAGCACAGGAGAAGAAAAGGCCTATTTTTAATCTCCTATTTGTTTGGCTTCAAACCAAGTAGAAGGGTGACAATAGCAAGAACTAGCAGCTCTGTCTAGCAGGTACGAAGGCCAGCTCTGAAAGCATGCAAGATTAAAGGAAGTGTTTTCAAAGCTTCTACTGAACTTCAAAAACTTCAGCTTTCCCCACACACCAGCACATGGAAAAAGATACCTGGAGTTCAGCTGAAGGCAGAGACCCAGCTTCTAATGAGAATTTTCACAGGGAGGAAGGACATTGAAGTACTTCTTACAGCTGATGATGTTGCAAGTGGCCCAGCACTAAGTACTGTGAAAGTTAGTGAATATCAATCCCCTCATGCTTCCTAGTTTGCAGAGGGAAGACTTTCTATTTTGCACAAAAATAAGCAGTACTTCTGCTGGCTTCTTTCATCACTAGTTCAGGGAAGCTACAAATTCTGAAGGAGAAATTGTACAAACAAGACTAATGTGTAGTAAATTAACAATAACCCATTTAATGTAGAGCAGGATTCATTTATTGCCTGTGTATACTGAGCTGTAAGAGTCTTTGGGGTCTGGATACTGAGTTTCTAGTTTGAAAAAAACATGGAGCATTTGCTCAGTGTATATATTTTTATTAATATAAAATTAGCAACACTAAATTTTTCATGTCAGTGAAAATCTTGGCCCCAACTTTAATATTAATTTCCTATAGAAAACCTACATCCCAGGCACTGATCTGTTTGGGAAGAATAAAGCACCCTGCTACTTGTTCCAGCTTTCCACACAAGCTGCTGCATCACAGACTAGAGCATGAATGTCAGTAAATCCCACCCACAACACCACATAGTCCAACCAGATGTTACCCAGTGTTTCAAGTTTTCCCAGTTGTATCATCTGTGCTCTTACAGGATGTGGTCATCTAAAAGTACCACCTACTGGAATCATATAATTCTCACACATATTGTGTGAGAAATTCCATTTTCCCTGAAAGCAAAGTCATGCTTTCTGCTGAATAAAGCAGACCAAACTGAATGTTTTCTAGTACTACTCTTTAAAAACAGCAGTCAGAAAAGAATTAAGAGGAAAGCCATCAGTGAAGAAACTGAGAAACTTTTTGTTCAATTGGAACTTCATAATCACAAAAAAATGTTCAGTAAAATATAAAAACGTGACTGTGATTAAGCGAGCTTTCTATAGAAATAGAAATAGAAAGAAAATTACATTTGAAAAGTCGAAAAAGGAAAGAATAGTGAAATTTTGAGTAGGTAGCAATCTCTTAGTTCATGGAAACACCTGCCATGTTACCTCAACTGCAATTACTAATGATTCCCAGTGAAGTTTTGTCCCTTACCTAAACTCTTCCTTGCTTCGTCCCTCTAGTAAACAACAGAAGTTTTTAAACTGACTTCAGCACAATTTTTACATGTCCTCTTTCCCACAATTTCTAAGATCTTTTATCAATAACTGTTATGTGCAGGGGCCCCACTGCTTAGCTGTGATAAAAGCTATCTCAAAGCAACTTTTACAATTTCAAGCAAGAATGCAGTTTGCAAATGTCAACAATAAGCTGGTTTTAGTAGTGCATAAATCCATCTGCTATACACCAGCCTTCTTTGGTTTGGATTTCATGTTACAGCTCTTGGATACCTCATCTGATTCCTGTTTATGCCTCTCCTAGGGTACCTAGAGGTAGAGCTCTTTAGTTATGGTTCAGACTGTTCCTGTCCCAGGCAAAATCATGCATTTTCTGATTGATTTTCAGAGCTCACTCCCCAGCAATAGCTTTTGTCTAGTGAAAGGAAGAAGCCAGTTGTATCTTACTTTCCAAGGTACTTTGCCTGCAAACTTCACCTCAGCTCCTCTCACACATACTCACACTCTCTGGACCTGCAAAGCTCAAAGTCAGTACTGAAGCCAGGAATTGTGTCAGATCCGTCAGGACCTGCCTGGCCAATGCCAGTATTGGTTATTGGAAAACAAGAAATTAGACCCAATGAAGTCTTGAGCAAAAGTCAGGAGGTTAGGAAAGATAACAATAGGTCAAAAATAGCCTGCATAGCTCCTTGCATAGCCTAGGAGTCCTTGATAATTATTTTTTTAATTTATTTAGTATCTGTGGAAAACAGAATTAATGAACTTTCCCTACAGACCTCAAGGCCTGACAGAGTAGTGAGTTCAGATTCACATATTCCTTCAAAGAGAGGGGAGTCTCTAATCCTAAAATGATAGACTACTCATTGCCTACTCATAGAGAAGTTGAGTGGGAAACTTTTGTCATATGTTTTTCTGTATCAGATAGGAGTTTGATAATTGAAAATTACAAGGAAAAAATAGTTCAGATAAAGAAGTAGATGAAAATGAAAGTAGAATATTGGGGGCTGGGAGAGGTATATGCATATGCCATTGTCTTTGATGCAATGCAGACAAGTACATCTGTGAATTCCCACCCATCCAGCCAGAAACTCACACTCTCTGTTTCACAAACAGGCTGACAGATCTCCTAAAGGGGTGAAGAGCATATCAAAAGAAGCTCTTTCTGAACTCACCAAGCACTATGGTCTCATAATTTGACTGTCCAGGTAAGATACCAAGTTGTGTTTTAAAACTCCCCATTCTAATGAGCAGAGTTCTGAGACCAAATCCTTTCATCCTTGCTTTGCACGTTCTTCCCAGAAAGAGGCAGGAGCTCCTCTTTATTGCATTTTCTGGGATGTACACTGATCTAGTATTTGCTAGAAATCTTTCATTTTGGTGCTCCTGTGGTCTCACAGAACACTGTATTTGACTTGTATATGTAAAATTTTTTGGGATGCTGATAGTGAAAGATGCTTCTCCTGCTATCAGGGAAAAGCACAGACTTCAAAGTTCTGGGGGGGCATCACAGAACAATGGAAATTTCCTAAAGTTTGGGCTCCACCCTCATCAGAGCTAGCTTCTTTATGAACCATAGGGAGATAGGTATAAATATCATCTCTGCAAATTAGGCTCCACTCATCTCTGTAGTGCCAGATAAGAATGAGAAGAATATCATTGTCGATAAAATCTGAACTGAAATCTCTTTGGTCTTCACTGCTACATCTGCTGATTTAAGTTTACCTACTAGCCTGCCAGAAAATTCAAATGGGGAACCTGGCTTAGTACAAAAAGTGATAAAGCATTATATAACATTTAGCTCAGAAAAGGCTGCCAGGCTGCCACAGCAGTAAGGAAAGCCAAAGAAAATGAAGCACAGCAGAAACAAGAGAAGGTTGGAAAAAATAATGACTAAGGATGAAGAGAAAACCAGAACAGAGAGAGAATTTGGGCAAAGTATTTTCTAATAAGATAATTAATAAACATCATACCAATAACTATTTAAGTGCAGGAGGCAAACACAAGATACTGCTACTACCATGAGATTATTTTTTCTGTTCTGCTCTCCCATAACCTTCTCTATTCAGCTATTTCAGTAACCTGCTGCTTATTTATGGCAGAATTCTTCCCTGGTAGTTGCAGACTGAATGTCTCAAAGAAATGCACTGTACCAAGAGGAAATTGTCCAGGTGGATGCAGAAGGCCTAGTTATGGTCAACTTAGTGGTCAAAAATGGAGGTGAAATGGAATATACACAGGTTCTGTGGTGACACAGATTCACAGCCAGCTGTGGCCAGATGTCATGAGGTTGTGGATAGAGATCCAAAGCATCTCTTCACCCAGGAGGGATAAATGTAGAAAGTAATGTACTTGAACTGCTTTTAGATTGCTAAAGAAAAGTAAATTCTTGGTCCCAGTATAGTAGAGTTGCCAAGGAAATGGGAAAAAAATAAACAGTTGATTCCTGATTAGGAGTCAGATGCATGATTCACTATTTGCTGTGGTGGAAAAAATTGTCACAGATAATTATTCTACAATATTCTCAGATAACAGCTTCTGCAAGTGGATGTGTGGGTCAAACCTATTTTTCATCATGGAGTCATGGAACACACTTGCCTGATCAGGCTGCACCTGAAAGGTGCCTGAAAGGGCAGAAGATAAGTCATTTTGCAGTGACAATAGATATGTGATCTTCTACCATTTTTTATCCCCGAAACACCAGATAGTGAAAAATTAGGGAGAAATACCAAACTAATGTCAGAATACTAAAACACTTTCAAGAAAAGGATATGGCATCAGATGCTGCTTTTACTTAATGAAGCATACTTGTGTATCAACACTGAGAGAGCAGTTAGCACCTGCAAACACTGGCTAATTGAGAATGTGAATGTGTCTTTGCAGAGCTGGAGGTGGTGCCAGATGAATGGGCAAGAGAGGGAAGGACTAAAAGTGTTATGGTATTTGGTGGTCTGGGAGCTGCTGCCACTGCAAGAACATGGAATAAAGGGCTCTGGGGTTTGGTGCACAGCTGTGCAGCCAAGAAGATGGATTCAGAGCTGTGAAACAGAGGCACATTCTGCCAGCGTTTTAGGTTGCAAGGTGAAATTTTGATAGCAAAGAGTGAAGATAATAGATAGTAGCTGAGAATTCTGATATTCTTTTAAGCTCCAGCAGCTTTGTGTTTTGACTGGCATTTAGTGAGTGAAAGTGTCAGAGTGGTGCAAAGAAAACAGGATTTGAAACTAGGACAAGTTTTTTGTTTGAATATGTACAGGAGGTACATATTTAAAGGCATTACAGCTACTTTCTGCAAGTGAGTAACTGTTGGAAGTGAAAACTTGATTGGTAGTGTCTCTGAAGTGCATCACAGCAGCTGCAACTAGATAAATAGAAGAACTGACAGATTGTAATGATGGCTGGCTGAGAAGGAGAGCTGAGAACGGAAGTATTGCCATGAACACACAGGCTGACTCTGAAGGGCAAAACACAGGGTCAGAGAGGAAAGGTTCATGTTGTCTTCACTGCTTTCTAACATGTGGCCACTTCCTGTTTCTTCTGAGAACAGTGAACAAGAAGTGAACTTGAATTTGGGCAAAGCTTCAAGGTTTTTATTGAATGGTACATAACTAATAAACAAGATTATACAATGTCAGTATTTTCATGGAAAACAGACTTCGTTAAACACAGCAACATACTTCTGCCTTTTGGATAGATGCTAATTTAGCATTTGTAAAACACAAGGCCCCAGCAGAGATGGAGCATTCTCTCAGCATAGCCTAAGAGGGCTCCTGCTGGAGCCTTTTCTCAAACCAAACTGTCAGCATTGGCTCAGAGACCATCAGTCAGCTCCATCACAGCACTTCTGGGACACAATGCCAAAGGGAGCTAAGATCAGGCTTCTACAGCAGCAGTATCATCAGTGCCAGCCTGTGGGGAGGCCTCTGTGGAAGTACGGAGCACAAATGCCAGAAATGGAACCAATAAATATCAATGCAGGGGAAAAATTCAACATTCCTTTGTACATTAGTGTGCTCTCCTACCTCTGCCCCCTAGACCTGTGCATCAGCCTTGCAATGACACACAAGCCTCTGTCACAATAGTGTTTGGATTTCAGTTGATCAGTAGGCATGATGAAATTCGACAGTAAGATGCTCAACTGCAACAGCAATAGCTCTTAATGCTACACATATATATATATTACATATTGGTACAATACATCTCAGAAAAGTCAATGGCCTAATGTAGCCATTTTTATGTGACAGGGTTAATTTTCAAATATGAATACATATACTATTTATTCTCCTTCAAACCATAGAAGTTACAAAGAATATTCTCTCACTTTCCTGTACATCTTTTGTAAAAAAGACAGTTAACTTATTTCTTTAACTGAAATGAATTAGCAGATTCTCCATCCCAGCTAGGAAATGTTTTCTCTCTTTCCTTGTTACAGTTAGCAGTGATGTGGAATGGAATCACTTTTTTCTCTAGCTTTTCAGAAGGCATTTTCACATAGACTCCAGTTGTGAGACATTGTCTTCTCTTTATCTGTAATATATGGAAAGAAAGTAAAATAAACAAGCAATCCCAACATAATCATTGACCAGCACATTTTAGAGAAACTGATGGATGTTCTTCCTTTACTGAGTAGAATGCATTCTAGATGTCTTTCTCTGCCTCTTTATAGAAGATCTGTTAAGAGCATTTGAGGAAGGATCAGGATGTGCAGGGACTATTTCTACAAAAAAAACCAAACCAAAAAAACCCAAAAAAAATCCCTCCTGCCATTCATTTAGCCCTTTAAAGGTGCTCCTGCTTCAGCTTTCAGTGTTGGTGCAAAGCAAGGAGTGTTCACACCTGACAGCTTTGTTTAACGTCTAGGGAAAAGGACTGACTGAAAAATATGGGACAGAGAAAAGGAAAAATAAAATTCTGGGATTTTGTGTGAATCATTAGTGAAATGAGAGTACACATGGAGATTGTTGCCTTCAATCCCAGAAACATCCAGGATTCTGCCTGATTTTAAGCATCCAGCCCTAAGCCAAGGCTCAGTCCAGCTGATGAAAGCTGACTGCTTTCTAGTACACTGGCAATGCAAATGAGCCATAAATAAATATAAGTGGCAGCTCCAGCAAGTTCTCTTATTTTGCATTATTGTAATAATATTGCACAAGTAAAATGGAGCATCCCACTGGGTTTGTTCCCAGTGTTCTTCCCTGTTCTTATTTCTTTCTCCTTGTCCTCATCACACAAAGGGGTATCATTGGCAGAAGGGGGCTGAGTTGATGGGACTTACCGCTTTGCCCACAAGAATGGCTGAGATGATGATACTGTAGAGAAAAAATCCTGAGGCAGTAGCTCCTAATAGCCAGAGATATATGGCAGTGTCTGGACAAGGTTCCGGATCTAAAACATATGATATCACACAAGTCATGTCACACATAAGCCTCCTCCAGAAGACCCTAGAGTCACTAAGTCAGCCTTTACACTGCTCTTCTCTAGCATATGCTGTCCCAGTGATGCCTAAAGAAGCTACCTAGAACAGAGGCTCCACACTGTTAAAGGAATAAAGTAGATATTTATTAAAAGGCCTTCAAAGGATACACCTTGTGCAGTACAAGAGCCTGGCCATGGCTCCAACCAAACCATGGACAGCTTGCCACGAGTTTTCACACTTTTAATAAGTTTTGGTCCATTTGCATATTGGGGTTAATTGTCTGATTACAACTTTAGGTTATGAAGTCCCATCCTCCTGGTTTGCTCTCCTCAACTTGTTGTTTATACTTTTTGGGCCTGAAGCTGCAACGGTGTCTTTGGTTCTCAGGCAGGAAAAGGATTGTTTTGTCTAACTAAACAGTGAAGAGAACTTGCTAACACTTTATATGTAGTTGAGAGTAACATACTAATGCAGTACAGAATTTGGAAAATATGAAAGCTAAAACTTGAGACATCATCAGGATAGCATCAGGACCGAGCCCTGAGTCGCTGCCTACTCCACCTCCAATAAAAAGTCTTTATCTGTAGAAGAGCTCACACCTTACTCTGTTACTTTTGCTGTTCTGTATCTAACTGCCTAGACATGTACACTGCATGGTGTTGCTTATGCTATCACGGCTATGACTATGCTTGCTTTGAATGTGTGCAGGAAGACCTGAAAGAAACAAGAGCTAGTCAAGATTTTCAGCACTGAAACCAGTATTCACCCTCACTTCTTACAAACAGAACTCTGAAGACCTTTCAGACGTAATAGCAGCTCCCTTAACTTGGCACTATCACAGCACTGTAAACCTGCTTGCCTTACCAATGACGTAGAGATGTGTCCCGTTTCCCTTGTTCATAAAATAGGGTGGGGGGTACATCCGCTCCATCTTGCAAATGTAGAGCCCGGTGTCATTCACTTGCAGGCCAGCCAGGGTGAGGGTCACATTGTTTTGGCCGGGGGTAACATGGCACTGAATGACCTCTTCCACAAAGAATGTTTTCAACTCCGTGGTGTATGATGAAGCACAGATTTCTGTGAACCGGTCACCAGTCTTTTTAAGCAAAGTCACTCGGATTTCCTTTGCATTCCCAATGTTCTTGTATTTACACACCAAGCTGGCGACTCCTTGCCTGTTGGCCAGCACCATTGCTGGCTGAGTCACTTCCATTACTGCAAGGAAGTAAAGAGCATGAAGGTAAGTGAACTGTCAAGAAAGGATCTGGAGTCATTTACCTCAAACCTGCAGAGTAGGAAGGGAATCTTGCCACCTCCTATTATCCATGAGTAATTCCTAGAGAAGCTGCTTTCAAAGAAATGACTCCAAGACCACAGTTCATGTTAGCATCACATCAATATTCTTTAAAAAGCTCTAGAACTGTTTTGATTGATAAAAATGATATTATAAATCAGCAATTACTTGTTACTAGGTTATAACTTGTTAGTAGGTTATTTGGCCCACTTAGTCAAGCAATGAATGGTCTGCATGCTTCAGTTTCCCTCAACACAAATTTTTTAGTATGTATAAGAAACAAAAAAAATAGACTATAGATGGTAGGGCTGAAATTTGAAATTTAAAATCAGGCTTTTAAACCACAATTTTTGCCTAGTAGAAATAAACATGTTTACATTTAGGAGCAAGAAAGTTGACATCCTGTATGGAACACGGAACAGAACTATTAAGATAACAGTAAAACTGAATAGAAAATCTGTTTGCATACTTTTATTTCTGATCTTTTTTCCTCCTTATTTTAACTAGCTACTCCCAAGCCACAGTATAGCAACAATGTATACCCCAAGCCAATATAGCAGTACACAGCAAAGCCTGATAAACAGACTGACAAAACACAATCTTGGGGAGAAATTACTGTACCATGTACAACCCCACTCACAGCTTTTTGCAACTTCCATATTCTATCCTGACACTTGAGGGGAAGGTACTTTCGCTTTAGTAAGCTGTGAAGACACAGTATTATTTTTTCAATCTCATTTTATATCAGTCATTTCGGGACAGGGCTTGTATCTTCTTCAGTTCTGCAGTGCAAGAACTTCAGATGAAGAGTAGAATTTCTCCATGCATTCAAACCTCTGTACCCATGTTATCAGCTGTCCCAACTTCACTTGCAGGGCCTGGTTTTTCAAGATATTTTTTTTCCTTCTTGAGCTACCCTGAATGTTGCCCAGTGTCCCTGCAGGTAGTACTGCTCTAAAGTCTGTCTGATTTTCCAGACTCCTTGCAGTGCACCAAGAACTCGCTCCTATTAGTCCTGTGTCACCTTCCTCTCCTTGTTGTACCAAATCCATCTCCTGCAAAGACATGAAACTGAAAACAAGTCAACACCCCCAGATACCTTGCCTCCTTCACCTACCCACCTTCAATGGCAGTGGCTGTGCAGAGAAAGCCCACGGTGACCAATATTGAGAACATTCCTGTGCTGGGACAGATGCTGAAGAGGCTGAAGGTCTGATGCCTTCAGACTTTAAGATAAACTGGAACTCTTGGGACTGGAAATAGGTGACACCTTTCAGGATACTGAATCTTCGAAATGTTTGAACCCACACAGTGCCAGTGTGTATATATAGCTTTGATCCCAGATGCTGTACCTGAAAGTAGTATGAGGCTTTGTTTTGGTTTTACGAGAAAGGAAGTAGTGGGTTTGATTAGTACGTGCACAGTTAATCTCAAACAGCATGAACAAAAACAACTATTCAGCAGATGGAAAATATATATTCAATCTGAAACTGCCGTCCATTCTGCTTTACAAATTGTGGGAGGAAAGGTAATCATCATTAGAGCAGTTCAGGCCCTTTGGGGGTGCCAGCTTGCAGAATCGTAGCACTTAATATTTTAGCAATCTTCAGGTATTTCCTACGAGGGCAATGTGCAGAGAACTGTACTTCTGCCTAATGTGGTACAGTGAAACACTGCAAGCTAGCTTTTTTATGGAGGACTTACCTCCACCCCCAATTTCTTTGCTTGCTTTAATGTTAGTGCTTTTGATGTTTAAAAATTGCTACCCCCTTCAAAATACTGATTACACTTGCAATTATTTAATCTTTTCATATCAGCAATGTGACTTGAATCATAATCCAGCCTCTTTAAGCATTCCTGTTTCCAAGAAAAGCTATCTAGGTTTATAGCTAATGACTTCCACATCTGTACAGAACTTCACTACCTATGGACTTTACTGCCTAACTACCTTGACATCAGCAGGTGAAAAACACTGCAGGAGCTTTGATTATTGCTATCTCTGCTTAGAGCACCTGCGTCATTTCAAATCTCAGTGAAACAGTTTTAGCTCACAGACCTTTTAAAAGTCATGTAAGGTCTGAAAATTGTTTTGCTTTTTTGTATGATAAGCTGAATCATTGCCTAAAGAATTCCATAAAAATGAAGGTTCACTTCAATTATCCTGAAGGTTGGCATTCTTTTTTTCTTACCCACACTTTGAGAAGTTCTTTTAGAAGGTGCTTCATAATTTTTGTATGCAGATCTAGTAGATTGCAAAAACCTACTTTTGGACTGTGATCTAGAAAAACTAACAGCATTAGTTCTTGAACCCTAGCCTGCCCAGTCCAAAGATCCAAGATAATTGCTTAGTCTTAAAATCACATAAATACCTAATAATTTAAATAAGTTTACTGCTTCCATACCTAGGTTATGCAATATTTGTTTGTAATGACAGATTCGGAGTGATTTTTATCTTGCCTAGCATTCAAAACAGAACTGATGATAAATAAAAATACTGCTATGGGAAAATTAAAAACTGCACCCTAATAATGAGACAGGCACACACTGTACTACTGGTTAGACAAGTTTAAATCAATTTTAATATTAAACATAAAATAAATGCTCTTGCAACATCATATGCTAGAATATCTGTGAGATTTATGGCATGAAATTACCAGGTTATACCTGACATTTTCATATCCAGAGTATTAACTAAATTATCTGTCCTTTGTATCTTTCGGGCTTGGATTTTGCATGCAGTTAAACAAATGATGCTTTTGAGCTTCATCAACTATGGTGTCATCTCCTGATAATTGATTGAGACTGTAAATTGATGGTGCAATTAGCCACTAAACGCTGGCAAAGAATTGCCGTGTAAAACCCAGGGCTTATGCCACACATACCCACAGGACCTTGCACTGCTAGAGTGACAGGCAGCACTCTGGCACTCCTCTCTCTCCTGTTTGAGACTGCTCTAGCAAACTTTGTTTCCAGTGGTACACGTCTGGTTTCCTGGCTGTTTTGTTCTCAGGGTGCATTTTCAGATCCATGACTTTTTCCTTTTTGCCCTTGTTCCTTCTTAAAAGCCTTGTGTTATGATAATTCCTCCTCTAAGTAAGCACAACATGTCTCCCTGTGGAGTCTCTTGAAGCCATCTCTGTCTTCAAAGGTAGGGCAGCCTGAAGTGAGCCATCCCTTCCAAAGGATAGAGATTACCTTGCCATGGTGCCTTCTACCCTTCCTAATCACACTTTGGCTCTTGGCTTAATGTATGCACACAGCACATAGATCATGCAGTGGAACAGATCTTGCTCCAAATAAGATCTCACTTTCACTGCTCCCATCTTTTCCAGCTCAGTTATAGTATGGAACAAGATCTTGATAACACAATGAGTTCCCCAGTAAAATAAAATCCACAAGAATCACTGTGGACACCTTTTCTCTCCTCTATGTCCCTTATCTAACTACTCTTCAGCTGGTCAAGAGTCTCTGGACTTCTGCTTGACCCACCTTCCCCAGTTATATCATATGAAAATTACAGGCCATGCTTTGTAGGCTAGAGCCACAGGACTTGTCTTACCTAGTTACTGCACCTCCTTGTCTGTGTAGTCTGGTATCTTCCTGCCCTGACTATTTTATCTTGGGAACTCTTCATCTTTCATCCTTTCCCATAAATAGAACCTTACACATGGTCTAGTGGCCAGGCAAGGGAGTGGCTGAAAGAAGAGTCCTAATCTTGACTTTGAGATTCAGGTCTTTAAGTGAGGTTATTCCTCAGGCTGTTTCTGAAAGCTTGTGCTTTGTGCTCCAGAAGATCAATATGATATTCTTCTTTCCTTAATGCACACACTTACTCTGTAGTGCTCTTTGTTCTTAGGGATGATATTAATTCCCATGTCAGAGGAAACCCTTATACTTTACATATGCTACCAGAGCAAAGTGTCAGAGCAGGGGAGAGAACTGAGGGCCTTGCAGTGCAAAGCTGCAGAGCCTTAAACAAAGAGTTCAGCTTAGGAGTGGCTTGGGCTTCACGACCTCTTTGAACTTAGCTGAGGGAGGGACATGGACTTACCCTGGGCTACACTACTGTGATTACTCACATTGCTAGGAAGTTAAATAACTAGGTTTGTCATGTAAGTTTCTTTCTCATTTTGGGTTAGCCACTTGCATTCTAGTGATTTACTTTTCTTCATTGATCACTTGTTAGGGCAAACCCTCCTGCTGATACCCTGTCAGACTTCCCATTGCAGAATATTTTTATTCACAAAATTATTTTCACACTTGTAAGCCTGTCTCATGCTGCCCATGGTTTTGTTTTTTTTTGTGACAGGAACTTGCTTGGTAAATTGCTTGAGATGTAATAGGGAGAAGAAATGCTTTTAATTTGCATTAAGTATCTGGTTTCAGGATATTTTGCTAAACTCAAAATGTGAGATCATGTCTTACTGTGTTAAACAGTTCACGTTTTGATCATGTTAGTTTGCCACAAACCTATTGGGGTTGTGAAATGCACTGTCATTTGAAAAAAATCCAGACCTCTAAGTGGTATGGCTGAAGAAAAAAACCTTTTGTACAAAACAAGACGTAAAGAGAAAAGGAAATAACATAGTGACTGGGAAAATACCATTTCATTACCATTAAAGGACTAAAACCTGGTTAGTTTAAGTAAAGGCCTAGATATAACCAAGTTTGGTGGATCCAACTTAGTTCCTGAAGGAATCATAGTTCACATCACAAAGCTACTGATTTTTAAGTCTCTCAGAATTGTTGCCTTTTTCTCAGCTTCTAACCTGTTTTTTTAATGCTACTCTCCAGTCCTAAGCCTGTGCCCTCAATCCAGCCTCAGAAAGGGGAGGACAGCACTAGCTGTGGAATTCTCTTTCCACTACTTCTTAAGGCACACAAGGTTGGCCTTCTTGTGAGCTTCTGCTGATGAGCAGATTGTCCAAAAAGATTTGAGATGGGGGTGGATATGTGAGTGTCCTTTTTCTTTGTGAAGCAATCATTGGTATTTCTTTTCTGGAAGCTAGGCTTTGTTTCCCCTGCTGTAAAGTCAATTACATCCAAGCTTTCTTGATATGCACAGCATCTATAATTATCTAACACAGAGTGCAAATTTCTTCACAACTTTTTAATGCTGCCAGTTCTTGGTTAGCCTTGTGTCTGCATTCCAGCCCTCACCTGGCCGGATTTGCTACATGTTATTTGTCATAAGCCATCTATGTCCCAGTAGCATTCAGGCCTGTGAGAATGTATTGCCCCCACCCCATCTCCATGCAGTTTATGGTAAAAATATAAGAGAGATGTACGGAAAGTGATACTGATGGGAGTAGGAGGAAATAGACACAGGGCTGAGAAACAACAAAAGGTCTTCATCACCAACTTCTTTACTTTTCTCTGGTTTCCTGCAGAGGGTTGTGGCAAGGGAAAGATTTCAGGACAAATTTTAACAGAGACCATAAGTGTCTTGGCAGATGTTTAATGACTTTTCTTTACTGGAAGGAGTTTTCCAAGGCAGACCTCCATATACTTGTTGTTTTTCGGCCAATCGCTTGGGATTGAGCACAGAATAAAGCAGGTTTCTTCACCCCAAAGCAAACACTGTAAGCTAGTCTGTTTTCATGAATAAGCAGGGAAGAACCAAAGGAAGCCCCCAAGTCTAAAATTAAGTCGTTAAGTGTACCCCATGACTGGTGAAATACTGGAGAAATGTTTTACTTACACTTTCCTTTTATTTCTTAAAGCACTGCAAAAATGAAAAACAGCAAGAGGTAGACATATTCCTGAGTCTATGACTCTGACACTGCAGCAGTTTGCATTATTAGGGGACATGGGAATAAATCAGTGCTGAAAATGTGAGAAATTACATTCTAATAAAAAAATTAGATGGGTAAGGAATATTTTTAAAGGGTACAGATGAGGAGCATAATTAAGGGCCTACTTCCAGTTTACACAGGGCTAATGAAGTCNAAAAAAAAAAAGAAGAAAGAAATTATAGTATTTCATTTCCAGGACTCCTGGAAAACCTAGAATTAACCTTTATAAAGCAAAGGACTCAATGAAGTTTACATAAAGGAGAGAGTGCTCCAGTGCAGACTTATGGAGAATCCATGTGTTTGAAAGACAGGAGATCTGACAAAGAAAGGCATTTTCATAAGCTCACAATGTGAAGTTCATCCAAGGAAGGGCACGGAGCAGATTCTAAAGTATTTCTTTGAATTAATGACAAGTGAGTAATGAAGGTCAGCTTTTTTAGCCAAAGTCTGGAGGCATTCCTGAAGAGTGGATGTGAGCTGGTAGAATGGGATGGGCTAGAAAATGAAAGTAAATTAAATTAAATTAAAGGAGAAGTCAGTAATGTAGCAGAAAGCAGAAGTCACTGGACAGGCACAAAGGGAATGACAAGGTGTTTGAACTGACAGATTCACACTAGCATTTTGAATTTTGGCAGCAGTGAGCCAACATTTGTCAAGGCCAGCAGAGATTGTTTCAGCAGCTGAGGTGAATGAGAACCATCAGATAAGGCTTCTAAAGGTATTTGGTCACATTCAACCATGTCCACATTTTGTCTGATTTGCCTTTGCAGGGACTCTATCTCAGAAGTACAGCACGGTGTGCATCTCCTCCCAGGGGCACACCAAGTTTGGGAACACAAGCCACGAGCCTTGGACATTTTAGGGGAACAGCTTCTACATGGAAATCTCAGAGGGATTGTGATGAGATGGAGGTAGGGAAATGAGAAAACCAAGGGGGAAAGGATGTTTTGGCAGAAATATGAATGGCTGGATCAGTGAAGGATATATGTAGCTTTTTTGTCCTTTCAGATGTCACTGTTGGGCTGAGTGCGGTATATTCTGAGACAAAACCTGCCCAGAAGTCTCTTATGAGTGAAAAAACATTTTAGTGAAGACAGATAATGCACCACCTGCATCTCTGTCAGTAATGCTTTTTAAATTTTGCATGACAGAGCTAGGCAATACAGAAACAGAACACTGAGGGATGGGACCATTTCAGAATCCCTCCTTGATATAAACCTTGCCTTGCTTTTCTGTTTCAGATGCCTTCTCCTTGCCCCTTTCCTTGCAGTTTTATTTACAAAAAGCATAGAATGAATAGTGGCTTTATCACAGATTGTTTATTCAGGGCTTGTATGAGAATGTAATCCTGGGAATTATGTCTAAGATCTGTAGTGCTGATGTCCTGATTTAAGGAACTTTGATGTTCAATCTGTTTGCCTTTGGTCCATGCCACCACATGTTACTGAAAGTTTACACTGATGTATGCAAGGATTGTGAGTAGCCATTAGAATAGCTATCAAATCATAGTCTAGGGGCTCTGGAAAACAAAGATACAGAATTTCTAGCAGAGGATTGTAGAATAAATCACGGACTTTGCAAGAACCCTTCTGATTTTGAAGTGTAGCAGTTGCAAAGAAATTGTCACTCCATCAGGCAGATGTCTCTGCAAATGGGATGCTATAGCCAAGCAGTGGCTTTATGGCTGGCATCAGCAAAGTAAAGGTAGATCCTACACCTTCCAAAATGTATCAACTGCAGGATTTGTTGTTCAAGCCACTCTTCCCCACAGAACTGATCTCATGTACAAAGCCTTACTCTTGGGTTAGTGATAACACAAACTCCTTTGTCTTCCCCAATTTATTAAGTATTTGAAACCGAATTTCTAGGACTTAGCAATTGTCCTGTTCCAAAGTGCCTACCAGGGTTAAGTACAAAAACAAACCCCAGAAATATCTGAAAGGCCAGATGTTCAAGAGGAGGCTGAAGACACTCATTAGCCAAAGGGAAGTTTGAAATAGCTGACAAGCCTCCACCTCTCTGCTCAGAAGCTCCTTTTTACTCTCCCTCTTTGCTGACAGTGCTCCCCACAAGGTTTGTCTTTCTCATATTCTTAGACAGTCACATCATAGCAACTCTTGAGGATGTTAACTTGAATGTGTGAGTGTGGCCAGCTTGCTCTCCTGGTTATTTCAGTTGAGCACTGATTAATACCTGCTATAAAGCCTCTAGCTACAGTGAGCATTCAGCTTAAGAGCTTCATCACAGCTCTAGCTGGTTCCTCCCACTATCACACCTGAAAACCCAGCTGGGAAATCCTACATTTTTAAATTCAAATCTGTTCACCAGAAGAATTCTTCATGTTTTGGCCACAGGGATAACATATTACAATGTATAATAGTGATCAGTTTTGTTGGCCTGTGTACTAGGGATGAAGGGGAGAATCCAGGGAGTTTGCAGATGTATTCCTAGAGGGGAAAGAAATTATGACAAAAGGCTGCAAAATCAGTATGAGAGAATGGGCTTGTGGGTAACACACCACTTGGGGAATTCTTCTTTTCAGTATCAGTGAGATTGTATCTGGTACACATAAAGAAAACAAATGTGTTGGATGGGGTCCAATAAAAATCAAACTCTAAGCAAAATAGGAAGAAATGTTTTGAATTTTATAATTTTGAAGAAATGTTGAAGGAAAATGGAATTTTTTTAGAAAATGCATGTACCTATTTTCATAAAACTTTTTTTAAGTCTCCCACAATATATTTCATTTTAAAATAATTAGCTCTTTTGCATAAAAAGACCCAGCAGTGTCTTACATACTGGCAAAATATATTTTTTCTTTTTTCTGTCTAGAACCAATCATGGTGAAATGAGAAAAAGGTGAAGGGAACCTTTTTCAGCAAAAGCAACTGCAGTTAAGCAAAGCTTTCTTGAGAAAGTTTCACTTCCTAAGGTTTTTTTCTGTTTGCTCATTTAAATGGCCATTGTATTAACCTACTTTTTGTGAGTTTCAAATGTCAGCAGCTTACTGATGCCTTTGAGAAAAAGTAGAAGGAAGCAGACTGCCTGGTTCTCATTAATCTAAGCACATCAACAATTTTGCCACAGCAGCCTCGTAGTTGGTGTTCCTGCAGTGCTAGGTGCCTGTGTTGGGATATTGCCAGGGTCAGTGACAATACATGGTGTCTCTGTACCAAGGGCTTTGGGCTGGAGGGGTAAAGCAGCACTTGTCTCCCTTCACTGCCATTCCTTCAGCTACTGAACTGCAGCATTGCCCATTCCTGCCTGGAAGGGCTGCAACTACAAGGGCACTTTTCTTGCTGCTCTTTTAATACTGGATCCTGAAACGGAGTAATTTCATTTTCAAGCTGTTTAATGGTAGATTGTGTCCTAAGTCATGCACTGAGCTAGCAAATGCAGGCTCTGGAGAGGATGCAGCTATAATTTTTGGCAGTGACTGATCAGTGTTTTGTTAAAGTCTCTGGGTCACTGAGGAGCTGGAGACACATGGAGCTGCAGGCTCTGGAGTCTTGAGAAATTTGGATTTGCCTGATATACTGTCAAGCATTGGAATGGGTTTTTTGTTTTTGAAATAAACTTCTGCAGCCAAAAGTTTAGGACAGGAGATAGGAATACACTCCAGGATAGCAATGCGCTCCAGGAGCTTGGCTGGTGCAATTATATTTTTTAATAACAAGGAAAAAAATCAGAATTTCAAATAAAATAATTCCCAATGGTTTTTCTTTTCAAATTAAATTATTTTATTTTTCTTTCAAAGCATCATTTTCCTTCAAAAAACCACTCTGTTTTTAAATATTCAACAATATTTAATTAGTCACCATCAAAATCCAATCTTAATTGTTTTAGGATTAAATGTCTGTTTCTAAGCCAAAATTGTTACTTGTTTTACTTCTCTACTCACAAAAAAATCTTTTTTTTGCTTTTGGTCTGACTGAAATGAGTCCCCTTGACTTTCCAAATTTGCCAATGAAACACAAAAAAAAATTATTCATTAAATTCCAATGAACACCCTTCATAAAACTTCTGAACTATGCAAAGTAGTCTCCTTCTGGGAAATAGTTATAGATCATTTTATGGTACAAGTGTGAAACATGACTCAATGACCCTCCACTTGCTCACTAGAACCCTCCTCGTTCATCTGATTATTTAGACTTTTGCCTTGTCTATGGGTTTGAGCTCCTTTTCACCCTCCCTTATACTACCATCAATCTTCTCGAGTTTTCTTTTGCTTACAACAAAATATTCTTTATCTTTTGAGATATCAAATGCTGCCATCCTGTGAGGCAAATGAATCTGAGAGGACAGAAATTGTTACATGACTTGGTTCATGAAGTTCTTTGTAAAACCTGTTACTATTCTGATGGTGTCAGCAGAAAGGACAAGGAGCAGCCACCTGTCCCTGGGGCAGCCACGGCACCCCCAGGTAGCACCGATACAGGGCTGGCAGGGCTGGCAGGGAGAGCAGGGGGAGCAGGCCTGGCCTGCCAGCTGATGTTGCTCAGGATCTCCAGCAGGGCAGGAATTCTTTTTGGCAAAGGGTGGAGGGATTCTCTTCACAGAGGTCTGTCCTTGTAGGTGAACCCCTAGGGAAAGCAAACACCAAGAAACACAACAGAACTGAGACACACAAGGACAAACTGAGGGACCAGAGGCAGAGGAGGGAAAAGAAGGAGCTTTGATTTCCACCTCCCCCCTCTTTTGCAGCCACCTCAGTCTCTTCATTTCCCTCTTCTCTGTGCCCTGTGACGGCCAACATTGCCACCAGTGAGTGTGGTGGGAAGCAAGGGCTGCCAGCTTCCTCTTTACTGTCAATCAATACCCTCCTGAAGTGAATCACAGACAGTCCCTCCTCAGCAGCCTCTCTGAAGGAGGACCCTGACCTAGTGCTGCCAGGCTTTTCAGCTGACCTTGAAGAGGAACACACTTGCTTCTTGCTTTAGTATTGCTGCTTGCAATTTGCAAAAGAAATGTTCTCTTTCTTGCCCTTCTCACTCGTGCATAGGACCAGTGGGGCCTCAGGGTGGTATCCCAGGTGCCCCAGCTGAGTACAGGTCCTTCCCTTTGTACTAAAATGGACAGCAGCCCCCTGTTTACATGGTAATCCTTTTGCTCAGCACTTTCAGGGGTTAACTGCATTTTTAGTTAAACCTGCATTTGCTATTACTTGGATTCACTCAATTAAGTGTCCACAGTTTCTTCAAGGCTTTTGTTTAGTTACCCAGGTTGATAGCAAATGTCATAAAGGCCACATCTAGCTTGCACACTCCTAACTGTTTAAATGTCTACCATAATTGTACATGTCATTGTTGGACATTTTTGCCCCTTGAAGGGTGGAAGTTTTCTAGAGGCATGTGTGCCTACAACAACCATCATTCATTTAGCAGGAAAGGGAAGACAGATTATAAGTATTTTGTTAACAAGGACAGATTGGTTCTTCAATTCCAATGCCACCAAGACCTCCAGTCCTTGAAGATCAGGCAGGAGCAGACCTTAGCCAATGGCACCTTATCCTCTGAGTTGCTTGTGCTCATTTCAGAGACACTGTGAAGCCCAGACAATCAACATGTCTTGGTGGCAAATCATGTTTCATGTGACTTGATTTCTGGTGAAGACACGACAAAAAGTTTGTCCTTGTACTCTCGAAACTGCAGACAGATCCAATTTGTGTTGGCAATTGTCAACCTTCAAGGGGAAATTCTCCTCAGGGAGCAACACTGTTTACCAGTGTTTAACCGGGCTATCTCTGGTATTACATTGTGGGCACATATTCAGTGCAGGCACTGTGGTGCTGCTTTTGAGCTGCTAAAAGATTCCTCTTGTGACAGCAACCTTACACAAGGCAGCACTAAGCCTTACCTGCAAAGGGAGGACTTGGCTAGCAGCTGGGTGTGTGCTACTGCCGAGTCTCAACTCTTATCTCTTAAGCTAAAGTAGCTGTCACCCTCCCACCTCATCATTTCCCTCAGGCAAGCCCAAACCACCACCTCTTAATTGATTAAAATCATGGGATTTTACTGTATAATTTATTGTGATCCAAGTGAGAAGACACTGCACAGTGCCTGAATTGTCTCATCACTCAGAGAAGGAAGGGTCTCTGTCCTGTGGGTTTCACCAACAGCCTGACCCCATGGAAGAGCAACTACCAGAACAGGCAGGATCATTCCCTGTCCCCCTAAATCCCCAGCTGAGTACTCCAGTGCCTCTCTCTCCTTTGTTGAGGCATTAGCCCTTGTGCAGCTGTGTAAGCTAAATCCTTTCTTTGCTCCAGTTCATGCCACTGCCAAATTAATCCCAGTGCTGCCACAATAGAGTAGTGGTGCAGCTGGAGGCCAGAGAAGCAGTTTGGATGGTGCTGCCTTTCCTTGTTGACACTGATCAAGTAAAGCAGATCATGAAAATGCCCTAAAACACTGCCTAGAACAAAACACTCCTGACAGTCAGGACAGGGCTGGAGAATTCCTCAAGGCTTTCTCCTCAGCCACGTACATTTTGTTTGTGTTTAAATCTTTCTGAGTCTTGACTCTCCAACACACCATATATAGTACATCTAATACACAGTGAAGATAATTAAATCCTAAACATGTAGTCTATGATATGGCTTGAGACACACTGATATGTGAGACACATTGATATGGCTCACACTTGTGAGCAGTGTCACCTCAGGGAATAAATGAATGGAATGAATCTTTGAAATTGAAATTTATTTCTGCACAGTTGCCTGGTGTGGCACTTTGGATATACTCAGCTTTGACCTCAAAGGTCTTCTAAGCAATGATTTCTGAAGTAAAGTTTTCTAGCAAAATAGTGGTTTTTTCTCTGATAGAAAGGGCTGAAGGAGGGGCTGTGAAAAATATCAGAAATATTTAATTTGAACAGGGGAATATCTTCCAGAAACACACAGTTCTCTACAAACAGACATATCAAGTGAATGTGATGGGGTTAAAGCAGGACTGAGCTCTCTCTCCAAAGGATAAGGCAAATCTGGGCACACTGGGAACCTCAAGATGGAGGTCAGGGAAAAGGAGTTCTGGGTGCCCAGAATTTCTCTCTAGTTGTCTGTGTTTATAAGGTAAATCTTGTTGGATCATCCATAGCCATAGGAATGATGGAGATGTAAGGAACTCTGCTACTTGTCTCTGTGAACAGCAGATGCTGCTTTGGGTGTTTGCCACAAGATACTTGTATCTGGAATGAATGGCTCTGGGATCCAGGAATATCCTGTCTGTCCCCACACCATTCTTCAGCAGCCGTGCCTGAGTGTTGTAAGGTATTTAAACTCAAAGATGAAGCATTAGTTACCAGCTGATGGTTCTGGCAGCCCTTACCCCAGGGCAGCCAGCAAGTGCCTCACCAAAGGACCCCAGATTTGTGGAGTGAGGACGTTCCAGTACCAGCCCCAGTCAGATAAGCAGTTTGGCTGCAGCTGCCCAGCTTTGGAGGCTGAGAGGTTTTCATAGGGGTGTCCTTGGGCCCATTTGATTTACTTATACACAGAACAAGATTTACCCCCAGGGAAATGGTGCAAAGGGAACTTTTCTTGCAAACTTTCTGAGCCGATATTCCTGTAACTCTGGGGGTTGGAACCCTGAGGTTTTATAAGGAACTCACAAGATTCTCCCCTTCTAGGAAGAGCATACCTTCTACATTAAACAGTGGGCCTCAAATCTTAAAAGTATTGTTAGTTTTTCCCCTCAAATACACCCACACCTTCAAGAAGCATTCAGACAATGCTCTCAGGCACATGGTGTGATACGCGGGACAAGGCCAGGGGTTGGACTTTGATGATCCCTGTGGGTCCCTTCCAGCTCAGGATATTCTATGATTCTATGATATTTATCCTTCACATTTATGATCTTGTCATCCTCACATTAGGACCAGGTTTGTAATCTCGTATCTAATCCTTGTAAGTGGGGGTGCAACAAGAAACAACAGCTGCTGGCTGCTATAACTTGACAGCCCCAAAGAAAAGGGCCGATAAAAAGACATGGGGAGTGAATCTAAGCCTGATTTCTCTAAATTTAGCATCCATCCAAAATATTTAAGCATAACCAATTAAGTAAAAGCTCTCGTGTAAATGCAAAATTAAAAAAATAACTTAGAAGTAAAAAATGAGCTGAGTGTGAAACAATGTCCTTATCAAGCCTCCTAGATAGATGAACAGGGCAATATATATCTTTGGCCTTTCTCCTTTGGCAAGAGTGTTATGTGCTATCATGCAGTATATTCTTAGAAAAGCCTCTGCCATACCTTCCTGAGGAATTCATTTCCCGCAAGCCTCCCCCTTTTCAGTTTGAGAGCTGTGGGTTTGTACAAAGCGTCACTGTAAAATAGGTCTACCACAGCCAAATGTCACTTGACATGCTGCATTCTCAGAACCAGCAATACCGTGCCCTTGGCAGGAATGATGCAGTATCGAGGGTAACTATGAAATGCGTGAGAGCCAGCCAAGTCTTTCCTTTCGTATTCTCCTCAGCAGTGGTCTCTGCTTCACCGCAGAGTGGCTGTGTGGCTGGATGCCCCCTTCATGTGTCCTCCAGAAGGGAACGTGTCCCTGCATTTTTTTACTCAGTGCTGCTCACGGTTGTGTGGGGCAGACCAGAGCTGAAAGCTTGGTGCCCTTCTGCAGATCACAGACCATTTGCACCGAGTCCAGTCACAGAGATTTGCGTGGCCCCAGACAAGGCTCACAAGGCACACTGTGGCTGGTGCTGCAAGAGATGGGGAAAAGGCACTGTCAGTATCATGGGGGTCCAGGGCAAAGCTTGAACAAATCCAGTATGTCAGGTTTGTTTCTCACTGCACAGTCAATACACCATTCTTTAGTCAGCAGGTGAGGCACGGATAGTGTAGCATCCTGGCAGGTGTTCTGGTGGGAGCACCACACAGGAAATCAATAGTGGCTTTGTTCCTTGGCCACTTTGGTGCAGAGCTCTCTTTTCCTACCAGGGAACATTTCATCATTGCTCAGTGCTTCTGTCTTCATAATTTACGAGGCTGAAGGAGCATGAGGACGTGAGGTGAAAAGCCCAAAGTTTATCAGTCATTTAGGAACTCATGGGAAATGTAGGGAATATTTTCTGCTGTCCTAGGATGGCATCATATTTTATCTTGCAGAGTCACAAAGTGGGAAGCAGAAGTGTAAATCTGGAATAGTTGACTAGATCAAGTAAAGCTTATTCCTGGGATTTGTACTATTGGGCTTTTTTATCAACTGAGGCAAGTGAGCACTATGGAATGAACAGAGTTGTAAGAACTGTGGTAAACCTTCTGGAGCCTCCAGTTACCTCATTTGGCCTTCATATAAAGAATGGCCCTTGACTTCTTTTCTCTCCTTCTCACATCCTCTCATGTGGGAACTATCCAAGCCAGTCCTGGGAGACCTCTGCTACTCAGCATTGAATGTCACTGCTTTCAAGAACATTTGTTACTTTAGGAAATGCATGGAATTCCTCTGGACCCTGGGGAAAGGCTGAATGGGATCTCAGCTAAAGAGGCACCTCCCAGCTCCTTTTCCCACATGCAATTTTCCTTGGCTCAGCTCACAAAGTGCCCATATTTAACAGAAGACTGCAGCTCCTTGCGTGCAGCAGCCCATCAGAGTAGGTGGTTTTCTGAAAGGGACACACAGCTTTCCTTCCAGCTGCCTAACTTAGCCTTCTTCTGCTTGCAGTAGAGCACCTGGGTGCACGGGCCGAAGCTGAGGTGAGGCACATCCCAGAAACTGTGGGGTGCTGCTGGCTAGCTCCCTGTGGGCCTGTAAAGGCAGGAGAATTTTGGTCCATATGGATCAGCAGGTGGAGAAACACTGCTCCTTGAGATACCAGAGACTGCCCCCTTTCCTAGCTGCCCTCCTGTCCCCGAGCGCTTGCCGCAGAAGGGCTGTGAATCAATGTGAATATGAAGAGAGCCAGAATGAGCTCTCGGCTAAGCGGCGGGACGGTGCACACCGGCGGTTTGCAGCCTCTTGGCGCAGACCAGCAGCTCATGGCTCTCTGCAGAGGTCGCAGGGTCGGCTGAGCAGGAGGGGGGACCTGCAGGGGCTCGGTGAGCGGAGCAGGAGAGCGGCAGCCGCAGCGGCGGGCGGGGGCCACGGGGG